>JAQMYI010000016.1:13528048-13553099 GCA_030014275.1 Clariallabes melas
TATAGTGATTTTCAAGCAAAATGTTGTGCTATAGGCAAACGTGTGCCTTTGGACAATATTTTTGCCAAAAATTAGTGAAAGTCCTAAAATAGACTTTCATTTTTCTATATTATTATGACAATGTCCTTACCTTCGACAGCCAGTTTAGTAGGGGGCATGTTTGGAGGTATTGGGGTCCCAAAGGTAGCTGCCTCATATACTGGCCTGAACTCAGAAGGTAGGCTTGTGACACAGTTTTTTGCATACCTGGTGATACCGAGCCACATGTAAATTTCCAGTTTTGCAAAGATCTCACCCAGTGGTCCTCCAGGAGTCTAGAGATCAGTGTTGAAAAAAAGTTTTTAAGAAAAATTCAGTTGTTACTGAGCTTCTTTAAGATTAAGCTATAGAAACAACTTTTGCAATGTTAAACTCTGGGTCTGATATTATCAGATTGTTTTATTCAAAACCAAACCAAGAACCGACGCTCTAGCACCTACGGTTCCTTTGATAGTACTGTAGTAAAAGGATCACAAGAGTGACATTTGCTTTGAAGTTAAAGCTTATATTCTCTATGTCTGTGAGTTTCACTTGAAGGAGGATGGACAGCTGTAGTGGGTGGCCCAAGCCACTCCCCCCACCAAATCACACACACACACTACCTGACATCACAGGTGGTCTACAGATTGATATCTTTGTAATTCTATAAGCTAGAAATGAACCAGCAAGATACCTTCATGTAAAGCGACATGATTTTTCCACAGTTTTTGCCTTTCTCTTCCTCCACCAAAGAGAAAAGGATGGAGTGTGCTGGTATTCGGGCATATGCTATCCTCTTCCCTCCACTCATCATCCAGAGGAACGCATCTGGCAGGGTGCTTTGGGGCTGAAGATACATAAAAACAGGACACATCAAGAGTTAAATGCACACACAACAAACCCTGCAAATTATTGACATAATTCAATTTTTATTTGTACAGCGCTTTTAACAATTGCACAAAAATACACTATACACATACAAATACACTATATACATACACTATATTGCGAAACAAAGTATTAGCTCGCCTGCCTTCACATGCATATGAACTTGAGTAACTTAATTCAAAGAGTTTAATATGAAATGATGTTGGCCCACCCTTTGCAGCTATAACAGCTTCAACTTTTCTGGGAAGGCTTTCCACAAGGTTTAGGAGTGTTGGAACTGGTGTGGGGTGTGGTGGCCCCCTTACTTCCAGTGAAAGGAACTCTCATTGCTTCCCAACAGTGTTTGACTGATAGTACTTAGTTAGTAACCTAGTAACCCAGTGTAAGGATCTATCCAATGATGTTAACTACAAAGCACTCTGAATTGCTCTGGATAAGAGCATCTGCCAAATGCTTAAATGTAAGCATACCAAGAATTTTTTGACAATTTTATGTTCTCTATTTTCTTGGATGGCCCTTTTCTGGTCCTACATGACTGCACACCAAACAAGACAAACAAGGTCCATAAAGACATTGATGAGCGGCTTTGGTGCGGAAGAACTTGACTGGCCTGCACAGAGACCCGACCTCAACCAGATAGAACACATTTGGGATGACTTAGAGCAGAGACTGCGAACCAGGCCTTCTTGTCCAACATCAGTGTCTGACCTCACAAATGCGCTACTAGAAGAATAGTCCAAAATTCCCATCAACACATTCCTAAACCTTGTGGAAAGCCTTCTCAGAAGAGTTGAAGATGTTATAGCTGCAAAGGGTGGACCAACATTATATGAAATCCTATGGATTAAGAATCATATGTTACTCAAATTCATATGCATGTGATGGCAGGCGAGCAAATAATTTTGGCAATATAGTGTAGTTTCAAGAAGGCATGCCACAATCACCTCTTTAACCAGGAAGTGTATTCTCTTTAGTATGCGACGGACATCAGCGAGCTTCTCTCGAACTGTGCGTCGGGTCACCCTCTTCTGCACTCGCAGAGCCTGCTTGGCCAGAATGAGCTACGAAAAAGTAAGATTCTGTTCTGAAATCAATGGTTAATAGTGAAACAATTTGAGTCCTATTAAGTAAAAATAAAGAATGATTCTGTTATGCAACTACAGCCATACTATGTTTCTCTTAATGAAGTTTGTACGGCACTTGTCGAGGTTGTTTGCCCGAGTCTGTCGTTTTCTCTCCAAGTTTGTACTATACTGTCTAGAAAAAAGAAGCACAATATATATGTATCAAAAATGTTCTAATGGGTCAACATAAATCCACTCAATGGAGATACCTACTTGCAGCTGGAAAAAAACTCCAACATGAGTTCCACCAAGCGCTCCTTAGCCTTACTTCTCGGTCTTTTCAGGAGCATCTCTACCTCATCAAGTCCAATCTCCTAAAGAAATCACCAAAGCAACTTCATTGCCTTGCAGCGGTATTATTTGAATCGGGTAATGTAAAGAAAACTGGGAATTAACAAGAAATATAATAGTGAACATGCCAGTCTTTCAGCCATCTTCCATAGCCAGTTGCAGTTGTAGTAACGAAAGGTGTGGTCTTCAAAATAGTTCCACACATAGAGGCAGGGTTTCTCACGAAGCAGGGGAATACAGCGGAATGACCTGCAAAATGAGAGCATTTTAAAATTAACACCAAGTTATGGCAAAAAAAAATATCTCTGTAGCGTATTCTGTATTAAGAGACATTCCAGCAAGGACGTGTTTGATGCAAACAGCAAATATCACTTGTATTCATCTTTCTTTTCTGCAGCCTTCCTACAACGTTCGAACATTTTAGCCATTAATTAGCTTTTTTGCTAATTAGCTTTTTTGGGTCTATTATGGATAAAACAGGGTATTACCGCTGTATGTTACAGGAAATCCAGTTAACTTAGCAGATTAACCTATAAACTATTATGGTGAGGGTAAACCACACAAGAACAAATCGAACCTGGACCCTGGAGGCGACAGTGCTGCCACAGCTAATCTTGATTGGTCTATTTTTTATTCTGTTCCACTTTTCTTTCTTTTCTTTTTTTTTTAAATAATAACCATGAAAAAAAAAATTATTATGGCATTTTTGCAACAACAAAAAATATATATTATTTAAATTTGGCAATGGACACTCCAGGGTACAGTTTGCCTAAGAGGGTTCAGTGCAAGGACTGATAAGCCAAACTAAACATTTTGGAGAATTGATGACTTTTTTACATATTACCATATTATTCCTTTTTCCAAAGTTTAGTTTCATAATTATATGTTGAAGAAATTGTAGGAGTGATGATCTGTTACCCATCATATTCCGTGGGTTGTGTTCTCCTGGGTTCTGTAGCAGACTGGTCCCTGGAGCCCGGCACAGCCAGCTCTTGTCTCTCCACCTCATCCTCGGGTTCTAACAGAGGCTGTCTATCTTCTGGCACATCCTCCTGACCACTGCCCTTCTCACGCTTTACTTCCACATCTGATGTTTTGCCATAGTTTCCTGGACAAGTGGAAAAACAAATGGCTAAATAGCACAGTATTCGTGCTAATTAAATTTTTTTTATGTTATACATACAATAGAGTTTTTGTTTATGCAACATGAAAGAGACCAGTCTTGCTTTCCTTAAAAATTTCAAGTTGCTTACTTCAGCAGTTTTGGAGAGATGATTTTATTTGTCCCACAATAATGGCCATTTTTCAGCGTTATACTGTCTCGCTTCAAACAATAATAATTTAAAATGCTAATTATTCTTTATGAGTATTAATACTAAAATTGGTGTAAGCTTCTAGAAGCATATGACCTGTAAAATTGTTATCTTAAAAAGCTAAAATTGTGTAGTCGCCGTAACCATGTCAAATTCATGTTGCAATATCTTACTTTTCTAATAATACACTTTTCTAGGTCATTTCATCTTTTTATCTTTTATAAATTTGTCAAGTTTCATCTAAATGATAATTAAGATCTTTGAAAGATTTTAATTTTAAAAAGTTACAGACACTACATAAAAGGGCATGAAATTGTATTTAACAAATGTGTTGCTTTTTATCTGATAAAAATATAAACGTGTATGCATATTTTTTTTTTTTAAACGAAGCATGGATTGGGAGAAGTAGTAAAAGAAATGAAGTATTATAAAAAGTGGTGTTATATGTTGCTAATTGAACATTCACTTTTTCACCTAGGTGATCACCAGTACCATTTTTGGCTGAAAACATAAAATCTTGCAGCATGTTTAGGGATTTTTTAGTTTTGTTTCTTATTGATTTTTAAAAAAATATATATATATATATTTCAGACATTCAACCATCAAGTTTCTATACGCCATCTGTTTATCATTCAGTCATTAACTTATTTCAAAAACTAAATCATTTAAATATTAAATTATTTAATTAACTACAACCCAAGTAATAAAATGAACTTGCCATGACATTCATACAACATATGATCTTTTATAAGTACATAAGGTATATATGTTGAAAATCTACAAGAAAATTGGATCCGGAAAATATTAGGCCTTTCACAAAACTATTGTTATTTTACCTGTCTAATTATTTTACCAAATTGGAGCTTAGATTAAATAATTAATATGAGGTTAAAAATGCAGACCGCAGAATTGTTTAAGAATTAAATCTCTTTTTCATATGTTGATATGTTGTCTCCCTTTTCCAGGGAAACCAAAAATAAAAGAACAATTGGCTGCTAAGCTGTTCTATGAAAAGGTGTGTATTATTTCTCTATTATACCACTTACAAGTACGCTCTACAGTTTGTAAATGAGGTTCAAGTGTGCAATTTCCAATTGGAATGTGCTGCTGTTAACTTGCACTATACAGTATGGCCAAAGCAATGTGACCATGACCTGACCATCACACATCACCATCACTTTCAGTTCAATAGAATAGCCTTTAAGCAATTTAATATAAATTGCTAACTGGATGAATAACTGAATGAACTAAAATCACTCTATCATATGCAATAGAAATATATTATGTGGAACGATAAGTGCAGGATTATCTTATTTCATTGAGATGGGTTCATTATGGTAGGAAGCGATACACCCATCGTACAGCACCCACTGTACAAACCTCTGGAGGCAGTGTTATGATCTGGGGTTGCTTCATTTGGTCAGTTCCATGCTCAACAACTTTATATGCCAATAAAATGCATGTAGTAAAATTCATACATAAATTGGCCACCACATTGCACACAATACTCACCACAAAAGGCAAGATCTTAAAGTATGCTACGTTTTAGTGTATTTCTGTAAAGATGCTTTGTCTATTGTTAAAAGTGCTATAGAAATAAAGTGTGTTGTTCATATGTCCATAAACTTTTGGCCAAAAAGAGCAGCACCAAATTGAAATGAAATACATGTGGTATTGTATATTAATACAAAGTTTGCCAAAATATTGTTAAATAATGCCACTACAGGTACAGAAAAGAATCCTATGGACAGATGAGACAAAATGTGACTTGTATCAGAATGATAGGAAGAACCATGCATTAATAATGAAAATTTAAATTGCAATTACTTTTGGCCTCTTAGAAAGCTGAGTACCACATAATAAAAATGTAGATTATTTAAAAGTACTAATACCGTCAAATTCAAGTGGAAAGTCTGCACTTTGAGGTCATATTCATTATTTAATGTTATATCTTAATATATTGTAATAGACTTTAAAAATAATATGAATTTGTCAATTTTCAAATATGTATATACAGTACCTTTTGGTAGATATTTTGGCTTTAATTCATACCTATAGATAGCTCAAAGGTGACGTATTTGGAGCCAATAGACGGATCGATCATGGTCACCTCAAAAAATGAAGCGAACAGCAAGAATTCCTCTTTATCCCCTGTGAAGTTCTGCAAATTTAAGTTAAGTATTAGAACATCTCTTAACTAACAGAAAATATATAGACCTACACACACTGGCCACTTCATCAGGAACAACTGTACACCTGCTCAACTGATCAACCCTCTGCCCACTCTGATTCCTAGTCTGATGTGCTTTTCTGCTCATCATGATTGTAAAGAGTTTGAGTTATTATGGTCTGTCAGATCAACCGAGTCTTCCCATTTTCCTTTGATCTCTTTCATCAAAAGATGGTTTTTGAACCATTCTGCATAAACGCTAAAGTAAAAAAAAAAAAGCCGTGAAATGAGCAGTTTCCAAAATACTTTTAAAAGCCTGTATGGCATCAACAAACATGCTGCAATTAAAATCACTATGGGTTTTTAAAAATTTCTCCCTATATTAATGACTGATGTGAATTTAAGCTCTTCATCTGTGTCTGATGATTTTACCCATTCTCATGTTACCCCACAATTGGTTAATTGGATGAATGAGCAGAGATACAGCTGTTTCTATTAAAGTGGCTGAAAGTACAGAGAAGGCAGCTGGTGGCCCTTAGCCAGCCTTTTTGGCCCAGATTAAAGGTTACAAATTAGGATGCATTTCAACAAAACAGGTTTTCCATAAAAAAAATAAAAATAAAAAACACCACATTTAATTTCCTCCAATAGGAAAGCCACTCTTTGCACTCCCTTCTTGCTCTTGTTTTTCTCACACTCTTGTCAGTGATGTTTTTCACAGCAAAATGAGGAGTACAGTACTTGAGAAGTACAGGTATGGTTCCTAAGTGCAATTTTCCAGCATTTGAACTGACTATGGTGGCATGGTGACTTAGTTGTTAGCACTGTTGTGGTGCACATCTAGGGTCTGGGTTCTGTGTACATGTATTGTATATCTTCTCCCCGTACTTGGTGGGTTTCCTCCGGATACTCTGGTTTCCTCCCACAGTCCAAGTCATGAAGATTAGGCTAATTGGCATTCCCAAATTGCCCGTAGCGTGTGTGTGTGTGTGTCCTGCGATGGATTGTACCCCATCCAGGGTGTACCCCGTCTTGTACCCTAAGGCTCCTGGGATAGGCTCCAGGCCCGCACCCATGTCTACTGGATAAAGTGGTATAGGCAATGAGTGACTGAGTGTGTGAATGAGTGAACAGACTAGCAGTTGCAATGAATAGACAAAACAGTCTGGGACTGGTCCAGTTTCCAAACACTAGCTAGCTATTTTTTTTTACTATGTTCCATTCAACCTACAGAGAGGGGGTGGGGTTGGGTCTCCAACATTAAGCTTTCACACTAGGTGGTGAATTGTAAAAAGTCAGCTATAATTGCTTTACAATGCCTGACATGTGTTCGCCAGTCGTATGTCATAATTGGAAGAAGCAAGGAATTCCTGCTGACACAGTGAGGAGGGATTTGTGGTTAGCAGCAATGAATCAGTCCAACACAGATCAAAAGGAACAGATGTGGTATTTGAATAGAAGCCACTACTGCATTTGAATTAATCACTTCATATCAAATAAAGACATTAGATCTTTTCTAGTGTGTATCGATTGTAATGATAGCTGAAACATTTCTGTGAGTGCATTTCATTGGACCGGATCTGTGATTCTGGAAATGGAATTCAGATATGACTGTTATCAGTGTCTTAACACAACAGCATGAAGCCATGGGGTAAGCTGGTAGGATATTAAAGAGCACCACAACCATATCCAGGCAAGTAGTCTTGCTTATGATTACCATAATACAGATCATTTCTTTTCTCTGGTGTGCAAACAACAATGTCCCTCACAGCACCAATCTTGCTTAGGATTATCCCTACTGAGAACACTTAGGATGATCTCTACATTATTGCTCCCAGTCGGTGACCTCTCCTGCATCACCAAGCCACCTGCAATTCTTAATAATAACCAGCCAAGTTCACTAAATACCCACCTTCTCCAGTCAAATTGTTCCATTTTCTCCCTCTTTCTCTCTCACTCGCCTCCTACCTTTCCCCAACATTTTAAGAAAAGAGAACTGTTCTGCACCAAAACTCTGTGGACCCATGTTTGTGTTCTGCCCCCTATGGTTGAGAGCTCTACACATGTAAGCGGTTGCCACCCCCACCCTAGACCAGTACCTAAAGCATCCAATGGAAGGTGGTCTACAGCAACAGGCAATCACCCACAAGCTGGTCTGGGACCTGCAAATGATCAAGAACAAAATGCTACCCCACTGACAACTGCAGAAAGCTACCACCATCCCGTTCTTTGACATCTGTTGAGGTGCCCAATGCCACCTGCTCATACAAAGCCTGGCCAGTGACATCAAGGCCTACTTCCACATGTTTTAGTGTCCAGCCATCCAGTATGGCTGACCAATAGAGGACTGAGCCCATATCTCAACTTATCCCATGCCAGCCTACCCAGGCGCAAGACATACCTTGTTCCCACACAGCAAGCTTTAATAAGTCTATGTATGTGCCTACTTACAAGGATTATCTTTTCAGAGAGAAGAAGATAGGGTGGACCCATGAGTGAATTTGCAGTTAGTGCTAGGAGTTATTCAAAGCTTCTATATTTTTCAATGCGTACTGAGAAGAAGGAGCCGCCAAGCTTCCCCCTTCCAGACACAGTCACTGTTCCAATCTACTCCAATGGGTTCCAGCTCCTGGTCAAGATCATCCCCCCATCATAGTGGTGTTCAAGCCCGATGGAAGCCTTAGTCTTTGAAACTATTCGAAATAATTCAAGTATTGAAATTCGATAACTACCCCTTCTGGGGGTGGATGACCTTGTGCATCACTGAGGGCAAGCTTGGCTGATCTTTTCCCTGCACCTAAGAAAAGGTTACTGGCAGGTGGCACTCAACCAAAGTGGAAGTCTAGTCCAAGACAGCTTATAGCACCACTAATGGTCATACTACTGTCAATTTCTAAAGCTTCAAACCACAAAGTGTAATTTCAATCAATACACAACAAATACACAGCAGAACTGTTCATTTAAAAGGCATTCTTAATTTAACGGACAGTTGTGTGGGACTGAGAGTACTGTAAGTGATAAAATGGGATTAAGTGTTGTGTGTTGTGTGCTGAAATCTAATCAGTATTCTGAAATCCCCCAATTCAATAAATATATTTATTTATGTTGGCTTTCATAAACATGTAGTTGAAGTGTCCTGGTATAGAGATATAAGGTGTTTAAATGAAAAAGATGTTTGACCTCAGGAAGAGGATGAATCTCCTCCACTTCAACAGTGACAGCTGCTGGAACCTCAGATGTGGCCTCGGACTCCTCAGAAGTACCACCGTGACCCTGAGTGCCTGAATAGTATGACGAGATAACAACAGTTTTAAAATGTTTCAAACTACAGTATTAAGCAAGTTTAAAACAAAGACGAGAAACAGAAATAAAAACAGATTGCACAAGCACCGCTTCCACAGAATAATATGATTGAACATCATGAATCGGGCTTCCTTGAACTGTTATTATTTCATATAATATAATAGAAAGTACACATTATCCATTTATTTGTTCAGACAAGAAAACAAATACTTCTTGTATTTGAAAATAAATCAGTGTCACACAGTATATTATGCTATATAAATATATATACAGAGTCCCCTTCAATTTTTGAAAACTTAATTGTTAGATAAATCCAATTCAAAATTGATTTCACTGACTTTTTTCCTGGCCATTTAAGTACACACAATACCCAGTAATTATTACATAATAACAGGTTTTTAAAATCATTAAATATTTTTAAAAAAATAACATTTATTTAGTACTTTGCAGTAATTACACTTTTGCGTCATCTTGGTCAGCCTTTACAAGCTTTCCACACCTAGATTTGGGCAGTTTCTTCCAATCACCCTGGCAGACCAATCGCACTGGGTGGGCAGCATTGGTGAACTGCACAGTTGTTCTATGGTCTTTTTCCCAAACCCACTCTGGCGTTGTCTTGGTTCTATGGTCATCATTATGCTGAAAGGTTAACCTTCAACCCTGTATGATGAAAACTCTCTAATAGGTTTTCTTCAACAGTGTATCTGTATTTGGCTGCATTTAATGTTCCCTGCAACATCATTTTCACCAGACACAGCACTGACCAGGCCAGACACAGCTAAATTCAAAAGGTATGTTGCTTCCAAGAGGCTTCTGTTTTATTTGATCATAAAAGCTTGATTAAGTGCATCATATACTGTAGTTGTTCTCATGGCAGGTCATCCCTCCTCTGCATTTCTTCCCTCCACTGTATTTTGTACCTGTACTATGCAATGACAATAAAGTTCTATCTATCTATCTATCTATCTATCTATCTATCTATCTATCTATCTATCTATCTATCTATCTATCTATCTATCTATCGATCTATCGATCTATCTATCTATCTATCTATCTATCTATCCATCCATCCATCCATCCATCCAGGAGGAGAGGTTAGAGTAGCCATTTATTTCTTGGTCACCAGATCAGCCAGAATCCTGGTGGGTACAAACTTGATCTGTTTCACAATGATGAAGCCCACTGCACTCCGGGTACAGTCTAAATTTTTTTCAAATAGTTTAACACTCTTGCCCAGAACTATGTCCTGACACAATCTGTTCATAGATGTATATAAAGAGATCCTCAGGCTTCATAGTTTGGATGTGCATTTTTAATGGTGGGACCTTATACACACACTGGTGTGTTCTTTGATTAACCATGTCCAGTTAACTGCAACTAACCCAGGTGGACTTCATGGAACTTCTTGGAATCAGGTTCTAAGAAAATCTCAAAATAGCAACATCAAATCCACCAATTCTGTGTCTGAATATTTATCTAGATTTCATATTTCAGTTAATAAAATGGCAAACATTTTTCAAAAAAACATTGTTTATCATTGTTTATAATCTCTAATTATAATTTATAAATCAAATGAGAAAGCAATTTAGACACAATTTAGCTTAAAACTTAATTACGTTCACTTGTCTTTTATCCTCACCCTCGCTGTCTTTTGTCTTCTTTTCTTTGGACTTCTTGCTTTTCCGCTTTGAAGTAAGTTTGCTCAAACTGCTCTTCACACTGGCAAGGGCTTTGCTCTCCACTGCAGCAGCAGCAGGGGATGAGTAAACCTCCACTGTCAGAGACATCAGCACTCTGCCTCGGTAGAAGATGCCATCACTCAGGCCCTCATTCAGGTCACGGTGGATGTCACGCAGTGTGGAGTTTTGAGGTGACCCATACAAGTTTATCCATGATGGCCCAAAAGTTGGATTGAACCCTACAATATAGTAGTAGTAAAGACACCAAGTCAGCAAGGGAATGGAACGTAAGAAAGAAACAAGGCTGCACATCATGCTTTAAGATTTTAAAAACAAAGTAGCATGTTTCACAATCTACTAACTTAAATCCTAGCATAAGCAATTTTATTCCATGAAAATGCAAATTTATAAGCAGATATCATGGTGGCCTGAAAGACAATAAAATAAAGGAATTTTAAAAGGTTAGAGCTCACTGAAAAGCTCAAAAGAAGTACGTATTAAACGAAAATATTAGAGAGGGGATAAAATGAGGGAAGGCAGCAGAAACAGAAACGCAGCAATAGAAAGGCAAAATTCTTATAATGTAGTGCAACATGAGCTTGAGAATATTACCATTTCTGTTGGGGTTTGAAATTTGCTGGAGATCAAGGAAGTGTGTGGCCACAGCTACGTCCCCAATGTTGGCATCATCAAGGATCTGGACTTTGATTCGGCGAGCAAGGGGAGGAAACTGCTCAATAAAGGAGATCTGCTCGTTCCACACTGGGGAATTGGTGTTGCTGTCCACTGACGTCTCTCCCTAAGAACAACACCTTACACTCAATCCAATCACCACTATCCATTAGAAAACCAGGGTAGGAAAAGTACTGGCAGCTTACAGTACATTGTTTGTTAAATGATGCTTATTTGATTAAAAAAAATATATGTGTCATTTTTCCAAATTGTTTTATGTCATTAAAACACCTTTTCTAGTGGGAACTCGTAGTGTTGTTTTTTTTTCAACTAAACTCTTAGTGTTTCAAATATGTTACTAATTGCTGAGAATGTTGTTGCCCAATAAGGAAACATAGATAGCAAATACGTGCACCACAGCCCATTTAACAAACAGACCTGCTTTTAGGGTGTGTACTGTATGTACGTTTGGAGAAAGCAATGGTACACAGATGTACGTACAGTATGTGTGTATTATAAACTCAAAATAAAAACTGGTCCCAGTTATGCTTCATAGATAAGAGAAAAATAGAAATTGCTTGTTACAAAAAGCATTTGAGCCATGACAATTGGTCTTACGAGACATTCTATTGGTCAAAACACAGTATTGGTGTTTAATTTTTTTTAAGTTATACATATAATTCAGAAAATGTGTGTGATAAAGGGACTACTTCTGAGGTTTATGCAACATGGAAGTGATAATCTTGCTTCCCTAAAAGTTTCAAGTTGCTAACTTCAGCTGTTTTGGAGACATGATTTTGTATGTGCCCCAAAATGGCCATTTTTCACCGTTATCCTGTCTCGCTTCAAGCAATAATAATTTTAAATGCAAATTATTCATATTTCTTCATGAGTATTGGTACTAAAATTGGTGCAAGCGTCCAGAAGCATGTGGCCTGTAAAAGTTGTTGCTTAAATTAAAGCATACCATTTTTTGGTAAAAGATTAAAATGCAAAAAATCTGTAGTGTCCGTAACCATGTCGAATTCATGTTGCAATATCTTAATAATTTTGCATTTTAGAATAATACACTTTTTTTTTACGTTTATGTCTTTTCATATAAACTCTAAATTGCCCAAGTTTCATCTGAATGATAACTAAGATCTTTGAAAGATTTGAATTCAAAAAAGTTACGGACACTACATAAAAGGGCATGAAATTGTATTAAGCAAATGTATTTCTTTTTATCTGATAAAAATATCAATGTGTATGCATATTTCCAAAAAACTAAGCATGGCTCGAGAGATGAGAATCATTAGGTATTATGAAAAATGGTTTTATATGATCCTATCTGAAAATTCACCTTTTTTTTTTTTACCTAGGTGAGACACTTTTTAGCACCAATACCATCCTTTGGCCATAAAGATCCAGCTCGTAATAAAATACAGAGACAAAATAAAGGCACATAAACGTCACATTGCATAGCTGACTTAACCTTCCCAAGCGTTCTGAAAACACGAGTCTAAAGGGAAGCACCTGCTGGCCAGCAAATGTGACCTGGACATAAGGATCAATGAAGACTTTTTTATCGCCCATCATTTTGGAGAAGCTTCCTAGAAAACCAGCATTCATGCTGGGTAGGTCCTCAGCTCTGTAGATCTTCAGAAGGAACTTGGCCCATGGTCGTTCCACTGGCATCCTCTTAGGAAGCAGTAAGTTCCTGTGTAAAAGAAAACCCTTTTGTTATCCTCTGCATTAAGCAAGCAAAATCCAAAATAATATATAAGCAATTTTAGCTATGGCAGTGGAAGTGCTGTAAAAGTAATCAATGGTAGAGGAGGAAAAAACATCAGAGCACGTTTTAGCACTCTCTCTCTTACTTCTCAATGTCATCATTTTGACTACTGGCAGGAGGCAGGCTGGCAATTCCCATAGGGTCCCCCTTCATTATAACAGTCAGTGTGCACTTCACATAGCCCTTTATCCCTGAGCGTGTGTCCTTAGGGTCTGTGAGTGGAGCCCATTTCTGGTAGAATCGGTGGTCTTGGGTGGGAAAAAGGACAGGGAGAAGAACTATGAACTACTTGATGACTAATAATTATAGTTAACATGCTTTTCCCTACAGTGTCCTCTAATTAGTACGCAAGTTGATGAGTTAATTACGCTTATTAAAGTAGACACCATACTGTTATTTCTGTACTAATGTCATCCATTTTAGTGGAATCAGGAAACAACAGACTGAGATAAGTGTTTATCATGATTTTTCTTTTTTACATTTAAAGCACACTATTAACATTTTAAGATATCAAGCTGGTATTCGTGAACAAGTCATCTAGAGTGAGTCGTTACCTGACTGCTGGTAAACTGTACTGATGTCTATCTTGAAAGAGCCAATGTGGGTCATCAAAAACGCAAGCATCCTTTTGTGAACAACCTGAAATCTCAAATGGGTGATTGACATGAGCATTGCTTTGAACTATTCCAAAAGTAATTGATTCCAATGCATCTCTTTACGCTATAGCCAACTTACAGAAATCTGAATAACTTTATCAAAGAGCACATCTTGGGTCTCCTGAAACTCAAACATGAAGTTCTGAAAGACAAAAAAAAAAAAAAAAAAAAAAAACATAAACATAAGCAGTGAATTAAGGAAAAACCTTCCTATACCCAGACCTCCACATTAATGTTTATCAAGTTATGTACCTCATTAAAGAATGGACAGTTGGTGGATTTTTGGGTGGCTGTATGTTTCTTCTCATCTCCTACAGTGATGTAAACAGCTGGATTGATGTTTACACCTACCAGCTTCTGAGCCTCCAACACATTGATATTCACCTAAAGAAGGATACCAGATTAACATAAAGATCGCAACAATCTTATCCACCACCTTTAAACAACTTCTGTAATTATTAATGAGCTCTAAAGGAACTTACCTGGAATGACTTGACTTTTGGGGCAACTGCAAGCTCATGCTTTGACAGAGGTGCACATCGGCTAGAAAGTAAAATGTCAATATCCAAAAATATTTACAGAGGTTATAAAGCAAGCTTGGTATGATAAAATATATATAACTTGTATAAGTTGATTATAAACCTGAGGACAAAGACGGTACATTTGATCTCAAATAATAAAGTACTTAAGAACCTTTGATATTGATTTGATAGTCAGGGGTGAATGTCTTATTGCCAACAATTCTGTTAACTCTAATTAATGCAGATACAGTAGTAGCTTCTTGTTTCTTCAACAGTAATGAAATTACTTCTGCAAGTTTAATGGTTCAATACTGTTCTTTCAGGATTTAATAATACTGCATGTTGTAAAACACAATGTACATAATTTCAGCAATCTCCTTAGGGTTTTTTTTCTTTATGCAACTCCTTAATCCATTAAAAAATTTTTTTTTTACTATTTGTATAAAAGAACCTGTGGCTGTTATCACATATCGCATCTAATGAAATCACAGAGGAACAAATATCAAACACATTATTATAGACTGTTAGGAAATACCTGTGGAGTGGGGTGTATGTCATATTGGTACAGTCCATGTCGGAAAAATCTAAATCGTCATCATAGTCATCGTCATCATCGTAATCATCATCTTCATTGTCTGTCTTTACCAAACTGCGGCCAAGTGACTTGGCTTCTCTATCCAGCTGCTGTGGCCGCAAGTTTCTGAAAATGAAATGAGCATGAAAATATAAGGAGCATGCAAATAAATTATATATATATATAATATATATAATATACTACACACACTACCAGTCAAATGTTTGGGGCCCCATCTAATTCCACTGTTTTTTCTAATTTATATTTAATGTAAATGTAAATCAATGCTGAAGACGTCCAAAACATGCACAAATCAATTTTGACCAGTTGATCTTGAGTTGTGTCTGCTGCTTATGTTGAGATGTGTCTGCTACTTACACTTGGCTACTTCCAAACTTGTGTCCAAACCTTTGACTGGTACTGTATATAATGAATGGCTATACATACCCAGGTTCAAAGAAGCCTGTGTTTCTAATCACAAGACCTGCTCTGTAAAGATAAAAGATTGCACAAACAGGCTTATAAAAAACCTTAATGTAAACCAAACCAAATGTAAACATATTGCTTCAAATACATAAGAAAATAGACAGAAATATTGGATAAAATTAGATAGATGGATGGATGGATGGATGGATGGATGGATGGATGGATGGATGAATGTGTGGATGGATGAATGAATGTGTGTGGATGGGTGTGTGGATGGGAGTCACTCACTCATCACTATCCTCCACCTTAAGGAAGTCTTCAGTGGTCCAGTCCCCAGCTGCACCTTGTAGAGGATGGTACCTCACATCCAACTCCACATATATCTAAAGGCAAAAATCAATTGAAAATCACTGTTGGGTGTATTTTAAGACACAAATATATTTTTCACAAAAATAAAGACTATAATAGTCACTAAATCTAATGCAGGTCGATGTCGTCATCAGATGCAGTAGATTTCAGGACGGATCGGAAATGACAGCTAAGTTTGGGCAAAAAGAAAGGTAATAACTTTGCTTTGCCCTTAGGTAACTCACATCAGTCAAGCTGTAGTTGCTGTCTGTGAGAGGCTCCCTCAGGCCCAGCCTACCTGCTGTCACCGCATGCTGGAGACTGATCTCCAGCTTCCCCAGCAGCCTGCAAAAGAGTACACACAAACATACACACACATACACAGACAATACAACAATGAACATCATCTAAAACAATCATGTAGACAAATAAATGATATTTTATCTATTAAATGGCTGCTATAGCCATAATTATGACTGTCCTGAGACAAAGTTTGAAAGACAGGATTAAACATTTCACTCAAACGAATCTATATCTACAGACTGACCTGTTACTGAACATCTTACTGCAGTTGTACACACTGATGGTGAGTATTTCGTTCTGCACCACTTTTCCATGGTGTGGCCATCTGAAATGCTAGACGGTCACAGATGTATATATACATAAAGTGAGGTGTAGAAGCAGTTGTTTTGACCTTAAATCATGCAGTTCTTTATTGCAGTGGTTAAACAAATGCAGGTCCATGGATCATAGTCATACGCGGGTCCATAGGGTTTATAATCAGATCAGACATAACATTATGACCACCTGCTTAATATTGAGTAGGTTCCACCCTTTGCCACCAATTGCTCGTCTAGCCATCACTATTTGGCCCTCGTCACAGTAGCTAGAGATACAATATCTTGTGCCATTGGCACCTGGAAGTGGGTGGGTATAGAGGTCAGCAAGTCAATGTTCTGTCCCTGAAGTTGGTGTGTTGGAAACAACTCCAAAACTGCAGGTCTTGTTTGATGTTCCTGGTCTGTAGTTTTGAAAACTGACCAAAAATGGGGCAAGGAATTTAAACCAGTGGACCAGCAATAGGGTGATGGGCAGCCAACGCTCACTGATGCACATGGGGAGCGAAGGCTGGTCCATGTGCTGTTCTCTGATCCAATAGAAGCGCTACTGTAGCTCAACTTGCTGAAACGGTTAATGCTGGTCTCCATCAAAAGGTGTCAGAACACACAGGTCATTGCTCCACATGGAGGGACCTACTCAGTATTAATCAGGTGGTCATAATGTTATGGTGTATGTTATAATATATAATATGTTACATTAGTTACAGTTATAAGGGCAATTAAATAATAACAACTTAAGTCAACTAAGTTGACCTATTACAAATATTTTGGTGTTAAATTCTTGAATTAATAAAATAAAAATATGTTTGTTACATTTTTCAAAACTCATGAATCTTACATTGGTGCTGACAATAACTTTAAATGACAGGTTTACCTTAATGTTCTAATTATGATGCATTAGTGTTATATAGATAGATTGTGAATGAGCTGTATGTTTTTCGTTTGTTTTTTAACAGCAAAAGATTATGTAATAATTGTGTGGTAGAGCAGTTCCTCCTCGGTAAAGGTAAGTTGACGTGCTGTTAAGGAAATAAATCCACTTCCGGATAGTAACAGTACAGTAATTTTGCTTTGCGTCACGCCACATCACACAACCCCATCATTAATTATTTTCATACAGCTGCACACCCCGTGCCCTGCGATAAATTGGCACCCTGTCCAGGGTGTACCCCGCCTCGTGCCCTAAGTCTCCTGGGATCGGCTCCAGGTCCCCGCGACCCTGAATACAGGATAAAGTGGTATAGAAGTATAGAAGATGAGTGAGTGAGAGTCTTGTTTGTAAATGGTTTGTGTTGAAAGAAGAAAAAGGTTTCTTTTTTAAAAAAGGGCTGCAATATAAAAGTATGATGGTATTATTTATTATTTGAATATTAACATGGACAGGATATAGCGGTATAGACGATGAGTGAGTAAATGAGTATTAATATGTAGCACTGGATTGGGTCCTTGCCTTCATAAGGAATCCCTATACAAAATGAGTTGTCTGTTGTAATAGCTACTATTAGTTTGTTGATTTAAACATATATAAGTTGAGAGTGCTGGGGTCGAGAAATGTCATCCTACAAAAAAAAGTTCAGTGAAACTTTTTTTTCCAATGTTGAAAACAATCAAAATTGCTTTCTGCATCCGACTAGGTTTGAAACATACAGATTCTCCGCATTTGTTAAATCTCAACATTTGTTAACGCAAGTTAAAATTTAACTCCAGGAAAATATTGCACATTCATTCCAGAGTGCAGGTTGGCCGCTGGCCATTTATTGATATGAACACACACTAACTAAAGTGTGCCTGGAGTGACTAAGCCCAGAGGGGAGCGGTTTGTGTAAGGAACAGATCCACACCTCTTCCCTGGTAAAAGCCAAACACTGGCACTTTTAAATCCACAGGACAAACAATAGAGAAATGCCTGCTGTCCTTTCTAAAACTGTTTTTCAAATATTTCTTGAAAATATCTACCAAGCATTTGTGCTTATATCGAACAATCAAATGTTGACAAATGTTTACTATATGCTTTGATCTGAATTATGAGTCATAAGAATCCAAAAGATTAAAGTAGACATTAAAAAAACAAGATCAAACAAGATTTAAAAGATCAAGGAGCAACTTTTAGTCTATGGCTACCTGAAGCAGGAAGTAACTTTAAATAAAAATACATTAAAATCGCATGAAGTCCCTTTTTATATGAACATGTAAAATAACAATATATCAAACAGGCTCGAACCCATATAGCAGCATGTTTTTCCTTACCTCATTAAAAATTGCTATATTCTCACACTGAAGAATCTTGGTTTTGTGGATAAAATCTAGGTAATAAACAACATGATTTAATGATCACATGAAATGTAAACAATAACTATAAGTATGTTCAAATAAAGAATTTCAAGTTCTTAAAAATAAATTTCGGAAAATCATACATGCCTGAAAGCCAATGTTACAAACTGCTAATAAAATTCATATTTAGTATTTATTATCAGTAAACACCTTGAGGTAAAATAATGAAATCAGACATGCTTATTAGGTGACCTTTCAGCTTCTTACCTCTAAAAGACAATTCCACTTTCCGGTCATATTTTCCAGGTAGGTTTGAAATTTTCCTCAGATGAACAGAAATAGACATGGTTTAACGAAGCAGATCGTCTTTCAACAGTCCTGAAACATCAACATCTCCTTCACCATCCTGTCCTACTAGTTGCTTGACATGTTGCTTCTATGTATCTTTTCCGTTTATTTGATGAAATATGAGAACGCTCAGAAGAAAGTTTTGCTTTACTCTGATTGGTTTGGGGGCCTGTAAAAAGCAGAGCTGCTCAGTGGAGTAACTGAACAGTGTGTAAGACTGTGTAAGAATTTATCCCCACTCAGGTGTGTAGTTTTTAGATTGCTCTGTTTGCATATGGTAATGTGACAGGTGGGAAGTGCCAAAAGAGACGACGTAAGAATCAACAGATGAACGGGCATTTCTGGTATTAAGTAACTCAGAAAAAGCGGAATGGTGGTTTAGTGGTTAGCGTTGCCGCCTCGTACCTCCAGGGTCCGGGTTCGAATCCCGCCTGTGTGTGCATGAATGTTTGATGCTCATTCAATGAGTTTGAATGTTCTCCCCATGCTTGGTGGGTTTCCTCCCACAGTCCAAACACATGCAGATTAGGCTAATTGGCGGTCCCATAGTGTGTGTGCCCTGTATACAGGATAAAGCAATATAGGCGGTGAGTGAGAAGAAGGCGGCATGGTGGTTATCACTGTCGCCTTGCACCTCCAGGATCTGGGTTCGATTCCCTCCTCGGGTCTGTTTGCATGTTCTCCCAAAGACATGCATATTAATTAGGCTAATTGGCGTTCCCATAGTGTGTGTATGGCCTGTGAGGGATTGGCACCATGTCCAGGGTGTACCCCACCTCATGCCCCCAGTCTTCTCATTATCCGAAGTCTTTACCTTGGGATAAAGGATAAAGTGCTATAGATAATGAGTGAGTAACTTGAGTATTTTTTTTTGTCATACGAGTTATGAAGTGTAGAAAAAAGGGACAAAGGCATTATAATCCATTGAGCCGAGTTTATTTTATTTGTAAAAAATATATGTATATATAGGCAAAAGGCACAGAGGTGAAAACAATCTGATGAAAAGGGACGCAGGTGATAACTGCTGAGTGGCACTGTTTACACACAAAAATAACAGGAGCAGTATTTGTAACGTACTCCCAAAAACAATCATTAACCTTAAACATTCAAAGACCCTTTTAGAGACAAAGATACTAAAAGCATTCATAAGAATCCTGAAGCATACTATTTAAGGCATTTTGTTTAAAACAAATATCAGCATAGTTTGTATAAGTGTAAACACACTGTATGTAGAATCTTTGACACTTTGCTTATGCATGTCAAGGTTGCATATGTTAGAAGGTGGTGGTAATATACTGATAGGCGTACATTATCATTTGCATTCATACTATACAAGCCACACAGATATTTGGCTTTATGGGAGGCTAGACAAGATGGGTATTAAACACACATCCTCCAGAACCTACAGTGTTTGAGAAGTGCAACAAGTATTATTAAGAGACAGAACTGCAGCTGATCCGTTAAATGAACCGAATCAAATGACCGGCTGATTAAACAACCACAAGAAAATAACACTTGATATTTCCCATTTTCAGTTTAAAAGGTTAAAGGGGTTGCTTACATAATGTAAAAGCAAATATATATATATATATATATATTACTATAATGGAAAAAATTACCATTTTTACTTTATATTTGGACTTTGGTTCTACTAAACATCGAAAAATGATTAGTGTATATGATAATCATTTACCATCAATCCCATAAATGAACTAGAAAGTGCATGTAATTTTAAGCCAGCATACAAGATTCATCTTCATTCTAGTGCTGTGAAAAAGTACTCTTTTTGTGACAGTGATTTGTCATGCCACACACACACAGTGGTGTTAGGTAGGGTGGCTTAACACAAAGCCAAAAATTAAATTAAAAAAGGGTTCATTAAAACTTTCCTGTTCCCTTTAAAATGCATTTCTAGAGCAGAGCAGCATGTTGGTTGGAACGTAACAATTGCTTTTACTTTTTACAAATAACATCCTAGAAAAGGCAAAAGCAGCACATCCACAGCTGCATTGAGGATCGAAACCGAGCACTTTAATGTCATCACTTCCTTAAAGCAGCAAATTTAACATTCTAATTGAGCTGGAATGCTGAAGGTGTTAATTATCTGAATCCGTGGATGCAAAAACCTGATGTCATCAAAAGATCACAGCGATGCACAGGAGTGGAAGAACAGACAGACCAAAACATTTTAGGAGGAGTTTAACAAGAACATGTTTTTTACCTGAACTGAATAGTGATTAAGGAGCTAAATAATAATAAAAAAAAGGTGTATAATCCACAGCATAGAAACCAATACTGATGATTGCTTTAACATTGGGGGAAAAGTGTAAACAGTGAAACAGCAGGAAAAGATTAGCAGAAACTACGGTTAATGAAGGCATGCATTATTTTAATTGCATAATATAATAAGGTCTTCATGAATGTTCTTTTTTTTTTCTCCCCTGAACTTGATGGTCCTCCTGATCCTTTATTTCCTAGGAGCAGGGGGGTTGACCGGGTTCAGATTCCGCATCTTGAAGTAAGACACCAGCTGACCAGGCACTTCGGCAAGAACACTTTGGGCCAGAGCTTCTTTGGGAGCCTGAAGAGAAAAAACAGCATTTAATTTAAAATAAATTATAAAAAAATAAATAATAATAATAATAATAATTGTGAAATAAAACTATACATCATGCATAATTAAAAAACACATGCATCTGTTATTATGCATTACATAATTCATATTAACAAGCAATTAGCAGCTAAACTAATAAACCTACTGTATGAGATGATAGACATACCTTGGCAAAGTCTTTAAAAGCCACAAACTGGACTATATCTCTTAATGCTTGTTCTCCGGTGGGAGATTTAAGGACACCTTTATCTCCGTCGAGTACCTCCATGGCCTTAAAGTCTGCCTCACCAACACCCACAATAATGATGGACAGTGGGAGCTTCGAGCTGTTGACTATGGCCTGCTTGGTCTGGTCCAGATCAGTAATCTCTCCATCAGTTATGATCAGCAGCACGAAATATTGCTGAGGGTGAGAGCAGGACAAAATCATCAGTGTGAGGACAAGCACAAGAGTAACATTTTTCTAGATCAGCAAATACTTTTAAATGATAAGGACTCAAACACAGAACAGAGGAGCCTGATGTACACTTAATCATCTTAGTGTGGATTAATTTGACTACAACACATTGTTTTATTAATTATAAATCATCCGAAGCTGGATGTGACAGCAAAAAGAGGCGTGCCCTTTCAAACACACCTACTGAATTAAAAAAGAATAATAGTAATTGGTATGCCGAACAATGTAAATTTACTATTGCTGAACGATTAATCTCATAGAAATCAAAATTGCAGTATGAACCCTGGTAATTATCCAAGTGCATAAAGATATAATTAATGAATCTATGCATAGTCAGTAAGTCGTGTGTTTGTTTGTTTTTTCCTGAACATGACCTATGGAATAAGAGACTCATGCTGAAACTGTACAATCAAAGGCCTTATTCATCAGTGCACTGTGTGTTTCAAACTAATTGCGTGTGTGGTTTTGGTATCCGAGAATGGCTCATTTTGAATATTAATATGAAGCACTTGTAGGGATCAACAAGAAAATGTCGAAACTCGAGACCAGAAAAATAAGTTACCTTCATAGTACAGCTGTAGTTCATACGGCTACTCCTAGTGGTATTATTCACTTAGAGTATATATTATTAAGTTTAAATACTAATTGATACCTTAAATAGTTCATGGTACAAAATATTGTAGTTTAAATCCCAGTCACAATGTGTGTCTAAATAATACAGAAAATGTGTGTGCCAAAGAAGCTACTGAGGTTTATGCAACATGGAAGTGACCAATCTTGCTTCCCTAAAAACTTCAAGCTGCTAACTTCAGCTGTTTTGGCGAGATGATTTTATATGTGGCCCAAAAATGGCCATTTTTCAGCGTTATACTGTGTCGCTTTAAACTATAATCATTTAAAATGCAAATTACTCATATTTCTATACGGGTATTGATACTAAAATTGGTATAAGCTGGTGTCAGAAGGATATGACCGGAAAAAATGTTGCTTAAATTGGTTTATGGTAAAAGCTTAAAAAACAAAGAAATCTGTAGTGTCCGTAACCACGTCAAATTCATGTTGAAATATCTTAATTTTGCATCTTTGAATAATAAACTTTTTCAGTTTTATGTCTTTTCATGTTAAATCTAAATTGCCCAAGTTTCATCTGATGGACAATGAACATCATTGGAAGATCTGAACTGAAAAAGTTACGGACACTACATAAAAGGGCATGGAACTGTATTTAGCAATTTAGCTGTTAAAAATATAAACGTGTATGCATGTTTACAAAAAACGAAGATCGGGAGATAAGAAGCATCCCGTATTATGCAAAATGGTGTTACATGATCCTATCTGGAAATTCACTTTTTCACCTAGGTAAGACAATTTTTAGCACCAATACCATGTTTTGGTCAAATGTGAATTTTTGCCCAAAAATGTACCCTCCCCACAAAGTCATTGCAAAAGTTTTTGGCAACTTGCATATTTTTTGACAACATGCATCCAGAGTTAAATAGTACAAATCATCTGATTATACTCAGTTCAGCACAAGATCTTTAAATCGACCACACAGACTTACAGTACATCTGTCACAGTTTCTAAATTAAGCGGGGCGAAAAACGTTCACAGAAACTTCCTTTTGAAAGAAAAGAAAAAAGGACCTTTTTCCTTTCACCTTACCCCTGCGTTTGGCTGCTGAGCTGCAGTTGCAGCGATACGAGCCACATGGTTGATGATGGGGGAAAAATTAGTTGGGCCGTACAGACGCAGCTGTGGAAGAACACTGCGGTACGCCTGTATGATGCCATCCACTCCTGCAGACAAACACAGGAATAAACCTGAACAAACGGATATCACTTTTTATAGGTCAACAATGTCGAACGAGACTAATGACTCGTACCTTTGCAGTACGGATTACTTGGATTGAAATTTAGAGGAAACTCATGGGACACCTGTAAAGTGGAATCATATGCAGTCATTTATGTTTAAACACACACACATGCATCTAGTGAGATAAGGGAAAATTAAATGTTTTCTAACCTCAAAATTTGGAGGCACCTGAGCACCAAACCCAAAAGCAGGAAACAATTTATCCCTAGGGAGAGAGAGAGAGAGAAAGTAAAGTACATTTAATGATTGTTACTGCCTTCAAATAGTGCCAAAGTAGAAAGATTTTAAAAACAAGTTGAAGTTCTGCTCTTACGCATCATAATCTTGGACCACAAGGCCCACAGACCAGAGTGCACTGAGGTACTGGTTAATCCCGTCAGGACTCAGGTAGTGCAAAGAGTCTTTGGAACGAGGATCTCCATTTGAGCCGGTGAAGTCGATACCCACCTATAACAAGCACAAGTCTGAGATTTTCCTACAGAACTGCACTATTGTCAGTAGGGCTAATCTTATCAGGGGGGCTTCATATGCATATATCTTCTCCGAAAGTATTGAAACAACAAGAGCAATTCAACTGGACTGTACACTGAAGACATTCTGGCTTGAGATCTAAGGATCATTTGAAATAAAGCTCATTTCCTGATATTACTGAGTAAATTTTTGTGAAGATTAATTTCCTAACTCCCAACCGTCATTAGGGCACTCCCCATCAGGGGACACTCCAACCGCCAGGGAGGGCAGAAGACTATAACGTGTTTCCTCCGAATCACGTGACGCCAGTCACCACCAACCGTATTTCTTTTCGAACAGTTCAAACACCATTAGGAGTTTCGTAACACACTTGGAGGACATCCGCTCTTTCCGCTTGTGGTAATCGAACTAGCGATCTCCAGATGATGGAGACAGCACTTTACCACTCAGATGTTTGAACAGAGTAAAACTATTATTATTATTAATATATATATTTTTTTTTTTACTTTTTTTTTTTACAGATTTTCTCCCTAATTTAGTGGTATCCAATTCCTCCCCGTCACTAGGGGGCTCCCACATTAAGGCTACTACGACCACTCAGTGGTGAGGTGGCGTCACGTGGTTCTTTCCTCCGAACCACG
>JAQMYI010000016.1:13586451-13596542 GCA_030014275.1 Clariallabes melas
CCCGCCCCAACCCGCCCCGCAAATAAAGCAACAATTTCTTTACCCGCCCCAACCCGCCCCGCGGGCTACCCGCGGGTTAAAAGACGACCCGCGCATCACTACTGTGCGTGGAGTTTGCATGTTCTTCCCGTGCTTAGTGGGTTTCCTCCCACAGTCTAAAGCCATGCAGATTATGGTAATTTGCGTTCCCAAATTGCCCGTAGTCTGTGAATGAGTACGCCCTGCGATGGATTGGCACCCCGTGCAGGGTGTACCCCGCCTCGTCTCCTGGGATAGCCTCCATAGTGACCCTGAGTGGTATAGATGATGAGCAAGTATATACTGTAATACGAAAAACAATGCAAATTGAGACTTTGGGTAATTGCAGTAGCAGGTTTATTACTTATTCAGTGGCACACAACCAGTTAGATGAACGTAGGCATGGGGTTATTAAGAAAAGTTTGGCCTTCCTATCAACATGAAGTGCATTTATGATGTAATTCATAGCTTAGTTTCTTCTAATTCTTAATAGTAAATGTGCATTTTGATTTCAAATATTGATGTATACATATATTTTTTATTATTATTTGAAAAGATGGCCAAGAACAAAGGACTCACTCCGAAGAGGAAGAAAATCGACCGCAATCCCAGAGTCAAACACAGAGAGAAATTCAGACGTGCCAAGATTCGCAGGAAGGGTCAGGTACGAGTTTAAAAAAACAACACAAAAAACCTCACAGAGTAACATGATTATATCACTGTGTAAAATTATTCGTGTCTTATTCTGAAAATGGGCTAATCTGTAACCCGCGCATCTGTTTTAGGTTCTTGAGGTTCGGCGTGAGGAGACGAGATACAGCGGAGAGTTATCTGGAATTCGTGCTGGAATTAAAAAGGGCGTCAAGCTCAAGTGATCGATCCAGCGATATGAAGCGATTAAAAAGTCAAGACCGTTCAGTTTGGATAAAATCAGATGTTTATTGCCAAATCTTTTGCTATGATGTACACAAACATGAAATAAAAATATCAATTCTCTGGGTTGATTATGCATCATGCAGCATTATCGTGATTATTGTGCAAACTTAATCACTTCAGTACTGATTATATTCTCTTCGCCTGCTGGTTTCTGACAAAAAAAGTAAAACACAATTTGAGGAAAGGAACAAACTTTTTTACTACCACACACTTCTAGTAAAGTGTACACCTACACCCTGCACATTAGTAAAGTGTTATTAATCGCTGCAGATGATCATTAGCTGGGGGATGAGTGCATGGGGAATATACATGCTTAGGAATAGTTTTTTCAACACCTTAGGACTATTGTTTTTATAATTTAAAAGCATGTATGAGCCGGTCTGCATTTGGACATGATCTAGAAACCTGCATTTGGACCTGTACGTGAAACTGTTTTAAATGAATGAAAAGATGTTTGATGTGAAAATGTTTGAAATGAAGGAGGAGTTATGGCATGGCCAACACGCTTCTAATCTTTTTGGTTTATGAACCGAGTGTGTGCATGTGACAAATTCTTGACGATCTTCTCTTCAATTTCCACTTCCCTCTGAGCTTCCTCATCTGTAAGGACCAGTTCTTCCTTTGAGTCTTTAGTCACGATGACGACGTAACCGTGCCGTGTGTCCAGGACGTTGGCCACGACCACCTGATGGTTGTAGGTGTTCAGGGCGAAACGGGCTCGCTCCAAGAGGATGGACGGATCCGTCTCCAGCTTGAACGAAATGACGAAAGCTTTTGGGGCCCAGTCCTTCACCAATGGTTTAAGGATTTTCGGGACCATTTTCATGCTTATCTGAAAGATCACAATGTCTGGTTAGAGAATACAATATAATAACGGGACACTTTTATTACTTTGATTCTGTACCTGTAGGGGTCCATTGGACGATTGGATTTTGTGCTCTGGCATTTCAGAAGCTGGGATATAGAAGTCAGAAACTGCTGCAGCCAAATAAAACATGGCTTTGGAACCTGAAATATGGAAATACAATTTATTTTAACCTTTAGTTTTGAAAAAAAAAAAAAAAAATCCCTGTTAATGGACAAAGATCACACAGATACTGTACACGTCAAGAAATTCAGTTCATGTTAAACATCAGAATGAAGACAACATCTCTGTATGGACGTTTGTACCAGATGGACTGGTTTAAATATTTTATAATCTTCTGATATCCTGGGGTTTTCTCTCACAACAGCCTCTAGAGTTTAAACAGGATGTTACAAAACCCTTGAGTGATCACAGTGATCAGTGGTTCAGTGGGTGGAAATGCCTTCTTGATAAAAGACGTGAAAGAAAAATGGCCAGATTTTCAATCACTCTACTTCTGTATTGAGCAAAAAAACCTTATACACATGTAACTTCAAACCGTTAGGTGGATGGACTGCAATAGCAGAAGACCATGTTGGGTTCTACTCCCGTCAGCCAAGGACATGAATCGAAAGTTATCACTGGCATGTACTCACTCAAATTGGACAGTTGAAAACTAAAGGGAAAAAAAAACATGGTGTTTTTTCCAGTATTTTCCTGTCCAGCTTATATACGCCTGAGGCCATGATGGCCTCAGAATCTTGTTCTTGGCTGACAGGAGTAGGACCCAATGGAGTCTTCTGCTTGTGTAACCCATCTACCTCGAGGTCTGACATATGGTGCACATGGAGAGGTTTTTCTGCTTTAAATAATATCATTTCTGTCAGTCTGGTTATTCTCCTTGGATAACCTCTCTCGCATCAACAAGTTGTTTCAGCCTGCAGATCCTCCATACACACACAGGATTTTTACAGTATGTATCACCACATTCTGTGTAATCTCACGAGACTGTGAAAATCCCATGAGAGGAGCAGTTTTTGAAAAATTCAGATCAGCCCATCTGGCACCAACAACCATCCCATAGTTTTTTTTATTCTGATGTTTGATGTGAACATTAACAAAAGCTCTTGACCAAGAAAGAGACTTTGGGTCCCATGAAAACCTTACTATACTGGGGCACTCAATCTTGACAAAGACAACATTATTTTTCTTAACATTTCAAGGCCACCAAACATTTAGAGGGACCCTGGAATCATCTATACCCGCCTTCACCTAATGGCACCCTTGCTCTTGACCTGTATCTGCATGATTTCATGCACTGTGCTGCTGCCACTTGATTGGCTGATTGGGTAACTGTGTGAACTGCATGTGTACAGGTGCTCCTTTTAAGGTGAATGTCAGAGTACATATAGTGCATCTCAAAAACATTCACCATACACAACTGGAGTTAATTACCTTTTGAATAAAAGCTTTAAATGCATAAAATATGTACCACAATGCATAGTAGAGCTTCTTTCCTAAGGCAGTATATGGTGTGAAGAATGGGTGGTGCATTCAATCATTTATCTTCTATACTGCTTATTGCAGAGAGCCTGGAGCCTATCCCAGGAGACTTTGGGCACAAGGATAGGTAAAACCCCGGACAGGGTGCCAATCCATCACAGAGCACAAACACACTGGAACACCAGTTACCCAGGTAGTCCGGTTTCCTCCCACATTCCAAAAACATGCAGCTTAGGCTAATTGGCATTGCCCGTAATGAATGTTGACCCGAGGTCCTACCACGGTCGTAAACACGGGAATAAATACAATGGTCACCATTGATCCCTGGTTGGAGTTCCTAGGTGGATGGATGAATTGCATGTCGGAGGAAACCCACCAATCGTAGGGAGAACATGCACACCTGAGGTATAGGAATTAAACCCTTGACACTGAAGGTGGGTGGGGGCACGATGCTAACACACTAGTTGGGGCAGTTTTAAAGTATAAATATTGTCTTTCATCTCCTTATGTTAACGGGTCACACAGCGGACCATCCAATCCACGCGCACAGGTTTCACGCCAGATGATGCAACCCTCCAGTGCTCAGGACTTGTACTGGAGTTTGGGTTCGCTTTCCACCCAGAGCCAAGCGAACCCAAAACCCAAATCCCAGCCATCCAGGAGCAGTACAAGTCCCGATTTCCACCCAGAGCCCAAACCCCACACATCCGGGTGCATTACAAGTCCTGGATGGCTGGGTTTGGGGGTTTGGGGTTCGCTTTCCACCCAGAGCCAAGCGAACCCAAACCCCAAACCCTGGGGATTGCTGGGGTTTGGGCTCTGGGTGGAAATCGAACCCGGGTCTTCCGCATGGCAGACGAGAACCCTACCACCGAGCCACCGAAGCCCCTCCAGTTAGAGTGTAAATCCTCTCTTACCTATTGTACTGAGAGCCTGCGCTGCAGCTTTGAGAAGGTGCAGGTACTCGGATAAGGTGCTGAACTCCACTGGAAGAAGTAACCCTGCGGACTTCACCGCCTGGTACCGCTTCAGGACCTCGGTTATGTTCGGCAGCTTAGTTTGCTCCACTGTGACCAGACTGTTGCTCGAGTCTAACGCCAGGCAGTCCATCAGGTTGACCCCGGTGTAGAGGCGAGTGTAGGGGTACAGAGAGCGGAGTCTGTGCAGGAAGATCACTGCATACCCCTGGCAGAGGAAGTACTCGGCTGAGGAGGCGCCACGCCGGCCGCTGCTGAAGTTATCCAGGAAGCGCACCGTCCTCGACTCGAGGGGGACTTTAGTGCCTCCTGAGGTGATCAGCACCACCGGGCGGCCCGCGGCTCCGTGCTGCTCCGCGAACGCCGCCATCGCGCTCCTGATCTCCTCCACGTGCGCAGGGACGGCGAACTCCTCGCTCAGGCATCCTGCTGCTGCTGTTACTGCTGCGGGGTCACAGCTCGCCATAGTGTGTGTGTGTGTGTGTGTGTGTGTGTGTACACCTGCTGTTTGGAGAGAATCTTTACACTTTTTTTTTATTATTATTATTTATTTACTTACTAGACGTCACGAAAGGCTACACGTAACAACCGAGAGTGTTCTCGCAAATGATATTGAATGATCTTACTTTGCGTTAACGCGCCAACACAACGTTTAACTCTTCAACTTTTGATTCAACTGTGACTTTTGTTTACAAGGTGACTCGACTTCCGGGTTGGATTACGCAAGCCTGTCCTGATTGGTGCACCGCAGCATGAGGTGACGCACGCCTTCAAAATAAAAGTCCGAGGAATGACGCAGGTGATTTTACATTCAGGACTAAACTAAACATTACTACCAACGAATGCGTGTTGTATTTTTTACAGAATTTACACGAATTGTATTTTTTACAAAGTAACAAACGTGTACAAAATGTATTTGTTTGTTTGTCTTTGCCACGTGCTCAAATCCAAAACCTTTATTATTATTTTTTTTTTAGTCTTTAGGAAAACCAGAGTAAGGAATTGAGGAATAGGGGGCAGTGTTGTTCCAGTAAAAAAAAAAAAAGTTCCAAAATGTCCACACGCCTGTTGGAATCCAGCAGTCAGATACTGCTGCAGACAAACTGCATGTAATTCTATGCCGTCAGCCCACTTCTCACACTGGCTTGCTTTATTAGGAACACCCTAGTAATACTGGATCCATCCATCCATCCATCCATCCAACCAACCACCCATATAGGAACCTCTGTAAAAAAATATATATAAAAAAAAAATCCCATTTTCACCTCACACATTACATGCGACGCCAATTTGCCTAATCTGCATGTCTTCTGGGAGAACATGTAAACCCCCTGCATACAGACCCTGAGGCGGGAACCAAACCCGGACCTTGGACGTTGCAAGTTGACATGGTTAACCACTAAGCCACCGTACCGCAGAATATTGTCAGAACCACACTTTTGCTCTTTGAACAATTCATGTCATTTATTCCACAAAACATTCCTTCGCAAAATGTTTGGCAATTTGGGAATGCCAGTTAGCTAAGCTACATGTCTTTGGACAGTGGGAGGAAAACGGAGTCCCAGGAGGAAACCATCAAGCACATGGAGACCATGCAAACTCTATACAAACAGACCCCGAGGTGAGAATCGAACCCTCACCCATGAAGGTGCCAGACAACAATGCTAACCACTAAGCCAGCGTGCCATAGAATAGTGGGTCAGAACCACACTTCACAGTTCGTGTCCACGAAACATTCCTTTAAAAAAAAATTTGGTCCACATTGACATGTATGTCCATAGGCAGCATGGCCTCAAACCTCCAGGGTTGAGGGTATGATTACCACTTTGGGTCTTTCTGTCTATGTCTGGAGATCAAATTTTATTTGTCACACAGTATGATATGCAGAGAAATGCTTATACACCTGACCTAAATAAGAAATATATGATGGACTAGAAAGATAGAAAGAATCTACATCTACAATTTACAGATTTACAAAGTGATATTAAACTTGTATATGTATAATGTATAAATTACACAGGATGTGCAGAATGTGCACTATATAAGGGTATAAAAGGATAAAGATATGGCGTGTGGGTGTGACAGCCACAATATGGGTGGAACTTGAGGTATGGAATGAAGTGATGTGTGTGTTATTTTGTGTCAGCAGCAGTGTTATTGTCCATGTTTTAAAGTGCAAGTTAGCCCTTGTTTTATGTAAACGAGAATAACATATGTGCAACAGAGTTTCCGTGTTCACCTTGTGCTTGGTGGATTTCCTCAGGTTAATCCAGTTTCCTCCCACCGTCCAAACACATGCAGTTCAGAGACATGCTAGGGGGCATTTCCAAATTGCCCGTAGTGTATGATTGCGTGTGTGCCTGTGTAGGGTGTATCCTGCCTTGCACCCGAAATCTCCTGGGATAGACTCCAAGCCCCCATGACCCCCATACAGGATAAGTGGGATATAGAATGAGTGAGTGCTGCACATTTTGTGACTTTAGGAACTTGAGATTCATTAGACCAGGAAACATTTATTTCCTGTGCGCTTCAAGCAGAGGCCAGTCGGAGTGTAACCTCAGATTTCTTTTCTTGGCTGTGAAGAGTGAAATCTGATACGGCCTTTTGCTGTTGTAGCCTATCTACCTTAAGGTTCGGTGTTTTCTTGTTCAGTTGTTTTTTTGCTCACCACAATGTTAAAGAGTAGTTATTTAAGACACTGCATCCTTCCTGTCACTTCAAAATAATCTAGCCATTTTCCCTCTGACCTTTTTCATCAACAAGATAGACATAAGACTGCTGTTGACACAATGCTTTTTCGTTTTGGGACTAGTCTGTGTAAGCCCTCAAGACAGTTGTGTATGAAAATGCCAGAAGATAAGCAATTCCTGGTTTCTTTGTGCTGCTATACAATTACATAAGCATGTGTACAAGTGTTCCTATTAAAGTGGCATGATTGCATAGAATTTTATACACACATACTGTATATATAGGTGGCAGTGTGGTCTAGTGATTATCACTGTTGCCTAGCTTCTCCAAGGTTGGGGGCTAGACTGTCACCTCCAATCTGTGTGTGTGTGTGTGTGTGTGTGTGTGTGTGTGTGTGTTCTCTCTGTGCTTTTGTGGCGTTCCTCCAGGTACTCTGGTTCAAAGACATGTGTTGGATGACTGCCATTTCCAAATTGTTCATAGTGTGTGATTGGATGTGTGATTGTGTGTGGGAGTGTAGATTGAAAGAGGTTGGAGTCTTCAGAAATGTTTCTTCCCCCTACAAAAATGGCTGCTGGAATGTAGACATAGGTCACTGCAGCCAACCATCAATCAATGACGACAGTAAAAAAAAAAAAAATAATAATAATAATAATTTGATTTATATCTTGACTGACAGGTTTGATACCTGTCGTGGTCTTTTGCTGTTGTAGACCACAACAACAACACCAATTATAATAATGTACATTATTGTTATTGTTATTATTATTATTATTATTATTATTATTAATAATAATAATAATAATAATATTGTTGTTCTTATTATGTTACAGATTTTGGAGCTGTACAATTACTTGTACTGATATAGCTTGGTCCATCAGGCTTAATTTACTCTATACATCATAAAGTACAGTGCACACTCTAGGACCCCCAGCAGATCCTCAGCATTGCACTGTTGTTAGTGTACCAGATGCAGCACTACTGCTGGTATTTTTACAAACTGCTAGTGTTTTCCAAGGACCCGGGCAGAAATTTGCATTCAATAATAAACTAATATACTGGAATATTACAAAGGTCAGCTGGTCTTATGGTGATCTCTTATGCTCTGTAAAGCCTTCATAACGCCTCTAATCTGAGGTGGTGTTAATTGGTGATTTTTCAGGCTGCTAACTCTAAATGAACTTCTCCTCTGCAGCAGAGTTATGTTTTGGTCTTGCTTTCCTGGGATGGTCTTCATGAGAGCCGGTTTCATTCTGGTGCTTGATGGGTTTTGCAAATGCACTTGACAATACTGTTCTTTCAAGAACTACTCCAGAACAGCTGACCTGATGTGTCTTAAAATAACAACTGAGTATTATTGTTGTTGCTTAATTACATAATGGCATATGTGTAATTTTATAGTTTAGAAAAAAATTGTACTTATAAAAAAATACTGTACCTAAATTGTACGTTTAATTCAGTTGATAAACAGCAAACACCTCATCAAATGAACTGAATTCCAAATGGATATGAAAATAAAGCAGACCTATATGTATTTTTTTTTAAATATACATGGTGGAATACCAGTATTTAAGAGTATTTTATTGTCGACCTTTCCACAGACAGAACACATTAGGAGCTGTGTTGTGACAAAAAAAAAATCTCACTGGATATTATAGTTTGAATCATCTATACTGCTTATCCTGTACAGGGTCACAGGCTTATCCCAGGAGACTTTGGGTACAAAGTGAGATACAGAGGTATCCCACCCTGGATGGATCCCACCCAATTCATCACACGGCACACATGCACTCCTGGCAATTTCAGAACGGAAATTAGCCTGTATCTGTATGTCTTCGGGCGGAAACCCACGAAGCAGAGGAAGAACATGCAAACTCCATGCACACAGACCTGAGGCTGGAATCGAACCCTCAACCCAGGAGGTGCGGGGCCACAGTACTAACCACTACACCATTTTTGCAGTCAATTACTCACTCACTCACTCACTCACCGTGTAAACAGGGTCGCAGGTCGAGCTGGATCCTATCCCAGTGGATTTAGGCCACGAGGCGGGGTACATCCTGGATGGGGTGCCAATCCATTGCCGGGCACACACATATACATACTCTAAAATGCTCCTTCACACACTACAGGCAACTTGGGAACACCAATTAACCTAATCTGAATGTCTTTGGACTGTGGGAGGAAACTGGAGTACCTGGAGGAAACCCGCCAAGCATGGGGAGAACATGCACACAGACTCAAAGCGGTCCTTGGAAGTGCGAGCGCTGACCACTATGCCACCATGCCACCCAGGTTGAACTACTCAATTACGCATGGCCTATACCACTTTATCCTGTATACAGGCTCGCAAGGGGCCTGGAACCTATCCCAGGAGACTTAGGGTGTGAGGCGGGGTAGACCCTGGATGGTGTGCCAATCCATCGTACGGCACACACACATACACACACTCACTTACAGACTACGGGCAATTTGGGAACACCTAATCAGAATGACTGCGGGAGGAACCTCACCAAGCATGGTGAGAACATGCAAACTTCACGAACACAGACCTGTGGCGGGAATCGAACCCTCGACCCTGAAGGTGCGAGGCGACAACACTGACCACTATGCCACCCAGTTTGAATTAAATTCACCTATCCAGTAAAAAAAAATCAAAAACAGCTATAGGAATCAGATAATAAATGTCTCTTTGATAATAGACACAGAGCAATGCATTTTATATACTATAGCACAAAAAAATGTCACATGAACAATACCTTGCCATCCTTTATTGAGCATTACAGTATTTCTGTTCGAGTCGTTTTTTTTTTTTAACGCTTAGTCAGTGTGGAACTAATTTCCTGGCGGAGTGCTACACTCCTCAGTCGTGCGCTCTGCGGCTCGGGAAGTAGTGCGAGATTTCTCTCTCTGTGTGTGTGTGAGCGCGAGAGAGCGAGCGCGGAGCAAGCGCGAAGTGCCCGGATGTTAGCTGTCCAGAGAAAGACGAACGGGAAAAGACACGGGAGAGGCGGAGAGGGGAGACACGGACAAACCGGCAGAGGGACAGCCAGTCTGCAAACCTGCGATAACCTTACACAACCCAGACACTTTCCTTTTTTAACCGAGAGGGAGGACGGTTTATC
>JAQMYI010000016.1:13596642-13606682 GCA_030014275.1 Clariallabes melas
CCTACAGAGCCCAGTCACTTTTTGACGGAGAGGAGGCTTTTTTTCTTACCGAAAAGGAAGGGGAAGGAACAGCTAACTTTGACTAATCTGGACTGCTTTGCTCAACAGGACACCCGCCTGTGAAATCAAACCCGGGTAAGTGCGAGCTAGCTAGCGTGTTAGGGTGTTAGCTACCGCGGGTTCAAGTTGAAGTGAGGCCCGTGAAATGGACGACTTTGACTTGGGGGCGTGTTACAGCGAGGCTGTGGGGATTCACTGAGCACACATACACACACACACATACAGGCCTGCTCTCTCCTCACACGCGTCATGGTGTGGATTAGGGGTAGACAGACAGACAGCTGCGCAGAAAGAACTTGGGTAGGGAACTAGCTAGTTAGCAACGAACCAGATGCCAGCAACTAGCGCGCGCTAACGCTAAAGTCCAGGCTGCTAACTTTCCTTAAGGTGAAGCGCGTGCGCGCGCGCGAGAGAGAGCGCGAGCTGTTGACTCGTCACCCCCCAAACTTGTGCTCTCTCTTGCTAAGCTGTCAAGTGCCATCTTGTGAATGTAGCAGAAATGTTATATCCGGTCGCACAGCAGCGTGTGGCAGTCGTTACTGGCACAAGGTTATCAGTAACTATTTTGGAGAACGTTATAACCTTTTCCTAGCTGCAGCAGCAGCATTAACTCTGTCACGAAGCAGTGGCCTGACTTGACTTAGTAAATGATGATGATGATGGCGTACTAACCTAGCCACATGGCTAACCATGCATGACCTCCTCAATCCTACATGTGTCCCAAACCCACACTAGTCATGCTGTAATGTAATGTAGTGACATGTCTGTCACATTTGCTGTGCTGATTTTTGGTGCTTCAAACCATCTCAGCCATTAAGCATCTGTTGAATGCTTGCTCTTTTTTTTTTTTTTTTTTTAATCTAACTTTTTCCCTTTATTTTTCTATTTTCATCCACGCTTCACTGAGTCATCTCCATGACATGTACTGTTTCTCCTCACTTGCGTATCTGTAAATGTGTGTAAATACATGATTGTTATTATTATTATCATCATTATTATTATTAGGGTTATAATCTGCTATAAAATGCCCGCCATCTGTCAGTGAAGGGATTTCCCCGAACTTGTGTAGGGAAAATACTCACACTACCGCGAAGGTGATATGAAGCAGTGAAGGGAGCTCGCTATCTGTTTTTTTTATTATTTGTTTTATTTTAACATTCACAGTACAGTTTTATTTCATCACCGTAATCCAGCTGTTTATCAATCTGTCAGGGATCGATTAAAAAAACAAAACAAAAATGTAATAAATCTTTTTATTATACATGAGTCCGTATCGTTCCATCGGCGAGACATGATGAGATGACCGAGTTGACATTGTTTGTTTGAGGCTTATTTAATTTTTGTTCAAGCTGACAGCTATAAGAAATCGTGATTCACTGTATTAATCATAGGTTGTGATTTCCACCCAAAAAAGCAAAAAAAAAACCCAAACCTCCGCTGTGAGAACCGCTGGTGTAATGAACTATAGTAGTATTTCTTTTTAATGGTCCAGAAACAATTACACACGTCACACAAATTATATATATATATATAAAAAAAAAACTAATATGTTACTAGTGATGTGTGTTAAAGAAGCTGCTGCCGGGTTTTGTGTTATTTGTACTGATCTACTGATACGGATGGTTAATTGTAGTTAACAGCGCTGTATGGATGTCAAAGAGCATGCTAGGCAATTGGATATACATTGCACCATGACACATTAATTACAAAAATGTGTAAAAATATTTTTCTTTTTAAATACCATGTTTGATTATAATCTGAATTACTGTGCTTGTAATATCATTATAATTATAAGATGATGAGATGAGCAGTCATGGGCGAGAATGCCTGAAAATCATATTTTCAGACCTGTTTGTCACTCGGGTTGTAGACGCACTGAAAACAGAAAATGATTGAACCATGGTGTACTAGTCTAAACATGCCTGGTAGTTTGTAGATTGAAATAGCTGTCTTCTATCGGGATAAGGGTGCATTAGTAGATGAGTATAAGGTGTTCACACCCTCTCAGCTAACACCTGGCTTTAGCATGCATCATGGGCGATCGGACCACAAGCGGACGGCCGCGGAGCGTTGGATTTTTGCGAATGTGTCTCCGGTGGCCTGTTGAAGAAATCTGTATTTGTACGTCGTCTTTGCAGGAGAAAGGTGCACATTTTATGTCAGCTTTTAAGCTGCTTTTATGGTTAGGCACATATGTTACACGAACCATATCTCGTACTGCTACAGGCTGTTATAAAAGTTTAATTGTGTGCTGTCTGTATTGATCGTCAGGTAGAATTGTCCCACAAATCATGTCTTATACCTGTACAAACTGTTTTGAGCATTTTACAGTAATTGTGTGGCTTGCTAACAAAATGCTTTAAGAACAAGAGACTAGACAGCGAAGGAAATCTGCTTTCTTCTCTGCTGTTGCATTGGTATTGTCTTTTTTTTTTTTTTTTTCTTCATTAGCCTAGTGACAGAGAGTGCTACCTTTCAGCAGAATTTCTTCACAGTCTCACAATGATGTGGTCTTTCTATATGCGTCCCAGACGACCTCCAAATTTGGTGCTACATTTTTGAGGCGTATCTGATGGGACTTGCGTCTGTAGATGGCAATGATCGCTGATGATCTGATCGTCTGTGCTGCGTTCATCCTGCGGACTCGGCTATGGATGCAAGTACATTTGACCCCGAAGTGGGGGTACATTTTGAATGGCGTGAACCATATTTTGAATCAGATGTGAAAGCAAATACCACAGAAGTGGAAGCATGTTCAGAATATGACGTCACCAACTGTCTCCTGTCTCCGTGTATGCATGCAGAACGCTTCAGTCTTATTCTCTGAATTGCACTGCCATAGCTGATACTGGAGGAAGGCTGTAGAGAGGGCTGTTCTTGACATTGTGTGCAAAATAGCAATAATAGTAGGCACAGGGCGAAGGTCGACTCTGTTTTACTCTTCGTTGTGGTTATTGGTGGATCAGAGACCGACCAGGTGCACACTGCCACCTACTGTGCACATATGCAAACGTTCTTGGGTATGGAACAACATTAATAATGTGAAAGCTGACCAATGGGGGAAGTTCTGACGAGAGGAGCAGTTGTACTTGGGCATGGTACTTAGTGTGAGAACAGCCAGGGTTACTCAAGCAGTATACTCATTTTGGTATTGGCATCGATGAGAACCGGAAAGTATGAAATAAAGAAAGCTGTTTATGCATCCTCATGACCGAAGCATGTGTCAGTGAATTAAATGAATATACTTTCTGTTTCTGTCATATTGAGAAATAATGTGGTATTTCTGCCATACGAAAGTGTGTTTGAGGCAAATGAGACCTATAGCGATAAAGAAGTAGTGCTCCTTGAGCATCATCCACTTGAGCCTCCTCTATAGCTATACTGTTAAATGGTTCAGAGTGGGAGCTGTAAGGCATAAGGTAATCATTACATGTCAGGATGTGAGGCGAGCTTTGTTGCAGCATCGCGTACAGTCTGATTTCCCTTATGCCCAAAGGGTTCACAGTGGGTATCCTGCCTCTTAGCCTAAACATACCACGAAACTGCTGGCATTTTGCATTCCTCCCACTCCATCTTCACTAAACGATGCCATAGGCTAGACACCAGATGGGATGGTTTCATATAGCTAGATTTGTCTATTGCTTCTACCCTTGATGCTTCGTCATCATGTTTTTGGCGAGCTGTGCATATTGTTTTTAATGAGATTTTTTTTTTTTTTTTTTTTTTAGATTTCATGCAGAGGTCTATGGTTTCAGCACAAATTTGCACCCCCAAAACTTCTTATTTTAATAAGTTGAATAATGAGTTTTTTTTAAATTTTTTTATTTATTTTTTATTTAACATTTAGACCATTAAGCCTTATACTCCCTTGGGCATCTGTATGTGTATCCATCTGTCTATAAAATTTTATATATAATGTATGTATAATGTATATGTACAAAGTCAGCCCAAAAAATGTATACTCATTTCTAGAAAAGAAAAACTTGTTTAAATATTTAAAAACTAAATTCTATATATGTTTGATTATTATAATATACACTATACTATTTTTTCTTTTCCTGAAGTATGTATATACGTGTTTTGTTTTTCCTCTGACTCTGTATATAGAGAGAATCCAGTTTTTATTGTCAGTTATTTGAATGGCTGTCTGTAAGAGAGATTTATGAGACTCCTGTTGGTAAATGGCTTTTAGTCTAGCTGAAAACACTGCTCTCTCTCTCCTTCAATGTCACCCGTCAGGTCTCCACACGAGTGTGGTTTTGAAGCGATAGTAATCTTCCCATGTACAGATTTCTGTGGTTTGTTTGAGCTTTGTTTGTAATTCATACTGTAAAAATATGTTTGACATTAACTAATTGGTCATGCTTGCTTTTTAATAAGGTTAAGATAAAAGCAAGGATTCACTATTTTCAACCAAAGCTTATTAAACAAATAAAAAAATTAAACTTGAAATTTTTCATTTTTACAGATTGAAGAATTTAAACATACTACTTTGTCATTAGTAGCATGGCTGACCTCGTTATTAAAATTGACTAGGTAAACTAGTACTGCACAATTAATCGCAAAATAAATCACAATAAAATTGCAGTGTTGACCTGTGCAATTATTTAATTACAAAAGACTACAAAGATTTTTTTTTTTCCAGTAAATTTTGTTTTTCAAGCATTTCGAGTCGATAAATAAATATTGGCAAACATTCTGTTAGAGATCATTTGTCTAATTATTTGCTTTTAGCCTACATGAATACATTGGTATTTTTAATAGTTAAATATCACAATCGCAATATGACAAAAATAATCACATATATATTGATATATAATTTTTTTTTCAATCAAATCATGCTCCGCTTATGTAAACATAATGAAATGAGGAGACGTCATTAGAGAGCCCGGTGTTTGGTTGCATTTCAGATGGTTCTTCAGGCCGCACGACTTTAAATGAATCACAGTCTTTGTGGATGTTTAATGGATGATCTTAGATTTTCCTTAGAATCCTGATTTCCGATCATCATTCTTTGACACAGTAATTTTTTTTTTTAAAGTATTGTCGTGTATATGTATCCTAATCAATACATTACAGTTTCACAGTGTGGTAGTGTTGTAACAGTTTCCTATTGTTAGTTCATGAGACAAGATGATTTTAAATGCAGTTGCTTTAAGTTGTACAGGCGCTGCCTTCTGCACCCCCTCCTCAGCCTTACATTTCCTTCCTGTCACCACGCGGACATGCATGTCCCTCACTGCACTATTGGGGAAGTCCCTCAGCTCCAAAACCAACCTTGCCTTCTCTAGCCTTTAACCTAGGATTATGAATTTCAGGGAGGGTAGCTGAAAGAAGCTCCATTCTCATATGCCTACTGTGGAGAAGCACCCTGGGAGCCCTAGGGATTTTCTTCAGGGGCTGCTTACGCCCTATACCCTTCAGGTTTTCTCGTCCAAAGCCGTGGCTCCCATGAATCCTCCATCTCCCACCTCCATCGGGTAAAGCTGCATTATTCTCCATCCACCTTTCAGGTTGTTGTAATTAGCCTTCTTCCTTTCGTGGGGTGCCCACTTGACCCACTTGACCAGAACTACACACACTTTCCAGCCGTGGACCATGAAACCATGCCTGGCTGCAGTCTAGTGTTAGCAATTTCCCTGGGAGAATAGAGCTGTCTGCCCAGGTCCACCACCATCTCCCAACCCAGCGCTCATGTAAGAAGTTTGAATGCTGCTGACTTCTTAGTAGTAGCTGGAGATTCCCCCTGTCTGTGCAAGGTGGATATTTGTTGGCTCCCTACTCTCTTTATTTGCCTCCAGGCTTTCTTTGTTCCACCACCACCGCCAGCCTCCTGAACACTTGGTCTTGCCGCCAACCTGACAGAATGTGTTAGAGGGAGGCGTTGGTGGTCTCGTCGATGTTACAGTCCGACTCTGTTCTGAACCACTGATGTAGGTTGTGAGGAGAGAGTAGGGTGTTGCCCTGATAATCACAGAGCTGAATCAAGCCTGTGGTAGTTTTCAGATATTTGGCCAGTTGACCGCTCGACTCATTACTCTTTCTCACATTGTTAAGTGCTCATGCTGCAAAGATAACAGCTATTTATTATAAAACTCAATATTTCATAATGTTAAAAGTGTACCATGAGCATGAAGTGTCCTTTCAGTGATACAAAAAAGGCAGCAGATTTAACAGCTGGGTTAATATTTGGTCATTTCTGTTTATCTGCTGATAGCAACTAATAAGTCACTTGTGGGAAAGAAAAATAAATTTTACAAGGAAATGTGTCAACATCCTTATTTATGTAGTGCTTTTAACAGTGATTATTGTTGCAGAGCAGCTTTAGAGAAATAAAAAAATTATGGAAATGAGTTTGGGGAAATATGTATAAATCAGTTTGTCCCTGATGAACGAGCCGAGGGTGACGGTGGCAAGGGAAAACTCCCTGAGATGGCAATGGGAAGAAACCTTAAGACTCAACAGAGAACCCATCCTCATTTGCATGATATTGAACAGCAGGGATTGATCTGCCGAGTGTTAGGAGGTTGGAAGTTCAGTATGACAGCAAAGATGTTTGAGGTAATATGAAATCCACTTTCATTGGTGGAGCTTAGGTACTGAACTGTTTGTGAAAATTTCAGTCCTGAACTTTTGAGAGACTGCAGTCACAAGTCTGCATTAGCCGAGACCAAGACCATCTTCAAGGTCAAGTGGAACTGTCCCCAGTAACCATACAAATCCCAGAAAGACCACACCGGGTCAGCCTCTGCAGCGAGCCAGAGGCCTCCAATATGACAAGAACTATAGTAATCTACGTCCAAGAGTCCACTCCTTTACCCAAGACAATTATTTAGCCAAGTCTTTTGTGAATAGATTTAAGTTTTCAGCCAAGAGTTAAAAAACACTAAACACTAAGTGTCTGAATCTCAAACATTAACTGAAAGAATATTCCTTACCTTTGGGGCTTTTTAAGAAAAAGCTCTACCCCCTGCTGTAGTTTTCATAATATGAGGTACTGACCAGGAGCCTGCACTCTTTGACTAAAGTAGGTGTGGAGGATCATAAAACACTAGCAGTTTCCTCAGGTATTGTGGTGCGAGACCATTTAGTGCTTTATATGTCAAAAGTAGTATTTTAAAATCTAGGCTGGATGCGCTCATATCACCAAGACAGGATTGAGCATAATAATGTTAATTAGCATCCAGTGTCTACTGTCTTTCACACATTCCCTTACTTTATTAAGCTTATGTCTTTCATCTGGCTTTGCTGAGACATATAACTGTGTGTCATCAGCATAACAGTGGAAATTAATACCATGCTTAGGAATTATGTTCCCCAGAGGAAACATGTAGTAAGAAATAGCAGTGGGCCTAAAACCTAACCCTGTGGAACACCAAAATTCACTTACAGTATAGGTAGAAGAGTCACCATATAAAAAATGATGAATCAAATAAGACCTGAGCCACGAGAGGGCCATTCTTTTAATTATTAAACTTTCCAATCTATCAAGGAGAGAATACTATGATCAGTGGTGGTGAAAGCTGCAATAAGGTCAAGTAAAACAAACAAAGGGACTCATCCCTGATCAGAGGCCACTTTAACCGGCGCTATCTCTGTGCTATTATAGTTCAAGACGCTATCCTCCCATGCTATTTGAAATACTATTAATTTAGTTTGATGCTATTTACGTTCTATTTCTCGAGCGGTCTGTTTTAAGGTGCATGTGATCATTATATCAGGGAGAAAGTGTTTGTTTATCTTTTATTTTTTTTCTCTAATTATTTTTATTTTAGCTGGAGCTACATTATCTACGGTATAACATAATATCGATTATAAACAGCCAGTCTAATTATAAACAGTCTAATCATGACTGATGACTTTGGGAGATTAATGACGATAAAGCTCTTTGTGGTAGTTGATGTGGTAGCGCGGCACTGTATGTACTTTATTACCAACACACTTGGTCATGTTATGACACTTTACATAACATGAGATAACTTCAGACTGTTGAAATGTCACTATATTTTTTAATATTTAATCTGAAGTTTAGTATTAAATCTAAAGTATGACCAGCATTATGAGTGCGTCCTGCTAGGCTCTGATTTACAGCTCTGATTAAAGACGACCAGGTTTGACCACAAACTCGGAAAGAAATTCGGACTACGGCCCTGGGTGTCTGTAAATTAATAATAATAATAATTAGCAGAATCATCTAAGCAGGCTCATTATTTGTGGCTATGTTTGTTATGTTGCTATAGAGAACTTCAAATGCATTGAATTTGTGTTCATGCTTTTGTATGATGGTCAGATTGTCTTTATAAATGACTGACTCCTCCTCCTCTATCAGTTAGCCGAGGCTGATGCATGTAGCCGTATCCAAGAGGCCTAGCTTAATTTAATGCTACACACTCATTCGATTTCTGTTAAATACAGTACATCAAACTCCTAATCAGCGATGGTTTCATTAACGATAAGCTCTCTCCGCCTGCGGCACACAGACATTCCCCTACAGGAATAACGCCGCTCCCGTGCTCAACAACCCTCTCTAAAGTCTGGATGCGCTCCTTTTAATGCTACAATCTTCTCAATCAGCGTGTTACCTGATAAACACCCTATCACAAATGGTTACTACTGACGACGGAGGAAGAACGACTAAACTTCCTGCACTCCACACACTGAATGAGCTCAATGTTAGCACCGTGATGAGTATTTAACGTACCTCAGTCCGGGTTTTGTTGCTAATAGTTACTCCAGATGTATCCAGCATGAACGGATTCCTATTGATGTTTTTAGAAAAAGTCTAAAAAAAAAAAAAAAAAAAGCAAAAGTGTAAGATTCAATCAGATGAAACAAAAGTGCAAAACTGCCGATTTCTTGATATGAACGGCGAGAAAGCAGTGTATTTTAAACGTTGATACAAGTGAGAAACAAATGAGAAAAAATGAGTATGTGAGTAACAGTGAGTGTAAACACAACTTGCTTGTTTAAAAGCAGACTGAAAATACCTGTTTGTTTGAAGTACTATGTTTAACCAAAATAAATCTCTGAAAGATTAGTTGTGGTCCTAAGCTAATTTTTTAAGTCAGTAACAGCGCACAGATTTAAATGATGACTGCTAAACATACTGCACACTGGTCCTGGAAGTTGTACTTGCTTATGAACTATAAAAATGTAATGTGTTTAAAAAAACAAACAAAACAAAACACCTCACTTTAAAGCATGTAGTTGATGTAGATCTTGACTGAGGCTGTACTCCAAATGCTGGAAACCGCTAAGGTGCTAAAACAAGTTTGTCATCTCTCTCTCTCTCTCTCTCTCTCTCTCTCTGTCTCTCATTCTCTCTCTTTGCATTTAAGTAAAACTATCCGACATTCTATTGAAGCATTTTTTTAATGTTGCCTATCGATGATATCATTTTAATACTCAGGTTTAATTCATTCATTCAGTTCATTTAGTCACATGACTTTTTGTTGATAGTATTATATATCCAGTGTAAAATATTTGCAGCCCAAGACAAATCTGTTAATTCTTTTTTAGCCCAGGTGGGGTTTCGGTTAATCTTAAAATCCCTTATGACATGCGTTCTCTTTTCTTTCTTTTGTAGACTCATAGTGCAGGAGGTCACATGGTAGCGCCTCCGTGGTCATTAGTCACAACAGGTAAAAGGGATTAGCGCTGCTATAGCGAGCGCAAAGGCTGTAGAATCGATGATGAAATATTTTTGGCATGATATTAAATTCCTCTAGAAATAAGGTAGTGCCAAGAAAAGTACTCGCCTGTGCACCGTAAGTAATAGCTGGCTTCACACGTGAGTTCTGACCCCCTTCTAGTCACTTCTGCTCTCAGCAATGAAAAGTCCCACTGTTGTTCGTTCTGCTTTGCTATCTAGGGTGTACAACGGAATGAATATTTATTTCTTGTGTGTAGGGGTGGGCGATATAACCAAAATCTTCTATCACGGTAGAAGCAATTTTCTACCTCGATAACGATATATATCA
>JAQMYI010000016.1:13623104-13638235 GCA_030014275.1 Clariallabes melas
GGCAATCGGCAGATCATGATCTTGGTGATCGGTAATCGGTGATCGGCCCCAAAAATGCTGATCGGAGCATCTCTAACGCTTATGAGTGGGCGATTAACAAAATTCGCGGACACATCTAGTTGATTGTCTGACATACAACCCCATTTAGTCATTACATCTTCAATAAAGTTTATATTGAGATTTTGGACACTTTTCCTATTCGATCAATTGTAATAATATTTGGTGATGATATCACCGTGAAAAACTCTCAAGTAAGGCTTCAGCCTGCAAGTAGTCCGGATTTCAATCCAATTGAAAATCTATGGTGCAAATTAAAGAAAATGGTCCATGACAAGGTTACAACCTGCAAAGCTGATCTGACGACTGCAATAAGAGAAAGTTGTAGTCGAATTGATGAATACTGTCTGTCGATAGTTAAATTCATGTCTCAGAGATTCCAAGCCGTTATAAAGACCAGAGTTGGTACAACCAAGTACTAGTGGTGTACTGTAGTGTTTTTGTTTCATAATTCCATAACATTTTCCTCAGAATTGAGTGATTTTCTATATTTGTTCCCATTTTCTTGGTCTGCAAAAACAGTTGCAATTGACTACAGTTTTTTTTTAATTTCTTTTATATATATATTTTTTAAAGTGTTTCTTAAAGCCAGAAGGTTGGACTGTTAAATAAAACTAAAATGTCACCATAAAAAAAAAAAAAAAAAAAAAGCTGGGGAGCATAAAGATTGCACTTTGGAGCAATGTAAAAATAAAGTCATGTGGTCTGGTCAGTCCAGATTGACCGTATTCCAGGTCCATCAGGGTAAAAAGTAAAGCGCATGAAGAGATGCACGATCATGCAAAGTGCCCAGTGTACAACCTCTTGTGTTATGATCAGGGGTTGCTTCAGTCGGTCAGGTCTGGACTCGGCAACGTTATGTGGCAATAAAATCAAGTCAGCTGACGACCTGAAGGATGAAGACACTTCATTGTCATTGTAGTGATATTCTGGATGTACAAGAAATGTGCAGGTTATCTTATCATGCATCATATACTGAAGGATCTACATGTTGAAACAGAATTGTAGTGGGAAAAAAAAATGTGTTTGTCTGCATACATTTCATTTATTACATTGTTTCTGGCTACTAAGTGGACCTGCTGATGCGGTGAAGTAATGTTAGCTAGCTAGATAATTAGTTTCTGCTTTTTCCTCCAGATGTCCAACAAACGGCAATAAAATACAGGGCTGCACTGACCTCTAGTTTTGGCTACTTCACTTTTCATAAGGCAAAGAGACCAGTGGCCTGATGTCTTGTTTGTTATTGGCTTAGAAGTCACAGAATTGAGACATGTTTTGATCTGTGTAATTTTTCCTTCAGTATTAAAAAATTTTTTGCTGGTGTTTTTAAAAAAAATTATTTGTTGTGTTTGTTCTGCCTTTATCTGAAAGAGCAGAAAAGTTTACTGTAAATGTTGGCAGCCCTGCTCTGTGATGTCTTTATTGCCTCCCACTTGCACCTGGACGTTCTCAGACTCCTGTGATGTCAGGTTGGATGGCTGCCTGACGTGCCTTACTCCCGTGTTTTTACTGGCAGGTCTGCTGGCAAGCGATGGAAAGCCATTAGTAGAGTTTGTTGTCCTTGGTCACAGCAGCACAGTGAGTTACTGATGTACAGAATCAAATGGTTATACTCTGATCAGCCATAACATTAAAACCACGAACAGGTGAATAATGTTGTTGAATAAGTGAATAACGTTGATTATCTTGTTACTGTGGTATCAGTCAGTGGGGTAGGATATCGGATCAGAAAGACTTTTATAAGGACCAAAGTGTGACTGGGTCAGAGCATCTTAATTAGGACCGGTTTAGTGGGACGTTCCTAACACTCAGTGGTTAATAACAACCAAAAGTGTCTCAAAGGAATTACAGCTGGTAACTCGGCGACAGGGTCGTGGGTGACCACAGCTGGTGAAGGTCTGGTCTGATCTCTCAGAAGTCGTCAGAACATGCAGTGCGTCACATGTATGGTGTTATTTTTGTGCCCTATTCCTCAGGGTTTTTTTCAGACTAGATGTAATTATTTTGGAATGCTGCTTGATTTCATTGCATCTCGCTATCCGTGCGTCTCTACGTGTCGCTGCGTGCGTCTCCGCGCCCCCTGTCTGTGTGTCTCTACCTCGTCTGTGTGTCTCTGTGGCCTCGTCTTTGCGCCTCCACATGTGTGCGTCTCCGCGTCCCCTGTCTGTGTGTCTCTGTACCCTCGTCTGTGTGTCTCTGTACCCTCGTCTGTGTGTCTCTGTACCCTCGTCTTTGCGCCTCCACATGTGTGCGTCTCCGCGCCCCCTGTCTGTGTGTCTCTGTACCCTCGTCTGTGTGTCTCTGTGGCCTCGTCTATGCGCCTCCACATGTGTGTCTCCGCGTCCTGTTTGTGTGTGCGTCTCCGAGTCCACCTGAATGTGTCTCTCCGCGTCCCCTGTCTGTGTGCGTCTCCGCGTCCCCCTGACTGTGTGTGTCTCCTCGTCTCCCTGACTGTGTCTCTTCACGTCCCAGTCTGTGCGCCTCCACATCTGTGCAACTCTGCGTCCCCCTGTCGCTGCGTGCGTCACCCTGTGTCTCTCCGCGCCCCATCTGTGTGTGTGTCTGTGTCTTTCAGCGTCCCCCTGTCTGTGTCTCTCCGCGTCCCCGTCTGTGTGTCTGTGTCCCCGTCTGTGCGCCTCTACATCTGTGCAACTCCGCGTCCCCCTGTCTGTGTGTGCGTCTCCGCGTCCCCCTGTCTGTGTGTGCGTCTCCGCGTCCCCCTGTCTGTGTCTTCCTGTCTTTGCGTCTGTCTGTATGCAGATTGGTGCTGTATTGTCTGAAGAAAAAAAAAAATCAGATGAACGTCTGTTTTGTTGCAAATTTGATAGTTTGAGAAAGCACAATTGAAGCGAATTTTTTTCTTTTAATTTTTTTCAAAATACATCATATATTAGCCGCATGTCTTTGGTGTCTGCATGCTATATTGTACACGTTAATGTACAATATTTAATTGCCTGTTATCCAAAATGTTTTTGGTTCACAGCACATACTTTCTGTTGACTTCATTTCAGATTTTACTTTCTACAGTTGCATGTGTAAGTCCACACGGTGCACAGGGCGAGATCATGCGACACATGACGAATATGATTTCTTTTTAAGGTTGCTTTTTGACAATGTCTGTTAAAAGCTCTGTAGAGACCAAATTGATGTGAATGCTCATATTTTATAATGGATTGTAACAGCGATGTCTTCCATGATGTTTTTAGATTACTGTCGCTTGTCGTTGTTCTCCTTTTGAAGTGCTACAAGCTTGGACAGTGATCAGGACTAATATAAGGCTCCTGCTGGATGATAATGGCAGGTCAGCAGTTTGCACCAGCAATCCTCTGTTTTGAATGAGTCATGCTGCCTGCCACATGATGTGTGACTTCTGCCAAGTGACTCATCCTAAAGAAGAGCATTTCATAAAGCTATGCTTAGAATGCTGAGAGAGAACTAGGAGATGGATATATTTCTGAATTTGTTTTTTTGTTGTTGTTAATCTAAAAGGTCATTTGACACATTTAAATTGAATGTGTCCAGTGTAGACGTTTGTACTGGTCAAGAATAACAATGGTTTCTTCAGCGGGTTACAGTTTCGGTGTTCGCAGATAATGAACAGAAATATAACTCGGCTTTGATTTAATTCGAAAATAATCTCCTTCTTCCACAATAGTGTACCGCAATAATATACATAATGTTAAAGTATGACATGTATACTACCGCTCAGAAGTTTGGGATCACTCGCAAATTTCTTTGTTTTTGTTTAATGATTTATTTTCTACATTCTACAACAATATTAGGTATTTCAACACTATAAACATATGGAATTAGATAATTATGTAACAACAACAATAACAGTCAGTTGTTATTTTAAGACCTGGAATAGTTCTTGCAAGAACAGTATTGTGTCAAGTGCATTTGCAAAACCCATCAAGCACCATGATGAAACTGGCCCTCATGAACACCTTCCTAGGAAAGCAAGACCAGGAAGACTTACCTCTGGACTACCAGCACCTCTGGATTAGCGCCATTATAAAAGCATTACTGGTTACGAGTAGCAGATCATATGAGATTATTGCAGTTTTGACACCTTCTGCATTGCTTTACAATGTAGAAAGAAATAAAAATCAGAAACGACCATGGAGTTAGAAAGTGATCCCAAACTTTTGAGCGGTACTGTATGTAAAATAAATATAAAGTGTGTGTGTACATATACAATAACAGTGGCACTAATCCTCTTACATAACTAGGAACATTGATACGCCTGGACTAATGTGGCAGCAGCAAAGAAATTTGCCAATACAGGCCATGAGCTTCAGGTAATGTTCACTTTAAACGTCAGAAGGAAGACAAATTATGTCCCCTGGGATTTTGATTGTCGTGTAGATACTATTGTATAGTAATTGCGGAGTTCCTGGGATTTCCCCCAACACACACACACACACACAAGTCTTTATCCTATAGAACTAGCATCTTAAAGGTAAGTGAAAGTAGTTAAAGTTGTCAGTTGAAATAACGTACTTGTGAGCCGAGTGCACAGACGAGGTTGTGGGAGAGAAGAACAGAATAAAGGACAAAGTCTGAAAGATATAATTGGCTCTGTGGCGATCGCGCCCAAGCTCCGGAGTGTCCCGACAGAAAAGCGCGCACAAGGTCATGATAGTTGAATCCCGTTATAGCAGTCATGGGAAGCAGATTTGACCGCGCCCTCGGGAGAGGTGTGTCGTACTGGTACTCCAACTTCAATCATAGTGACACTCGCCAATCATGGTTGTCTGCAAACTTGCATGGGTAGCACTTTCCTCCTGCCTCCTAGCTGTGTCTGAGCACTTGGGTCCCTTGTCCCGGAGGATGCATGTGATGGTTTCAATTTTTATTTTCAGTCGAATATTGTGTGTGCAAAAAAAAAAAAAAAAAAAAAAGGCTTTGTCCTCCAGACACCTGGATCACTTTTTGTTTGTTTGAGTGAGAGAAAGTCATGTAACTTTGTGTAGTCTTAAAGAAAATCTTAATATAGGATCTTAGGAGAAAGTTAGTTATTTAATAGTAATTTAATATTTTGTAATTCACATTTGTTAGTCATGCTTTAAAAAAAAAAAAAACTAAAATTGGTATCTGCCCAGAAAATTGCAGTTGGTGCATTTCTAGTTTCGGTTCCCTTTCGGTAGCAATGAGTCCCACTAACCGAAAAGTTTATGATTAAAATAAACCTCAGAATATCATAAAGTTTACAAATTGAAGTGCAATTCTTTCACTGGTTCATGTCAGCTCATTAGCGTTGTACCTGTTCAGGGCTATTCATGGGCTCTGGATGATCAAGATTATTGATTTTTTTTTTTATTAATATGAATTTATTTATAATTACATATTTATTTATGTCATAATATTTAATTAAATAATAGTTTTTATCGATGCGACAGGACGTGTCTCCAGCCTGATGCAGTGGGACTGGATTGTGTTCCTCGCTAAAAAACATGTAAAATTCTGTCAGGCACCCGTTTGATTTTATGGAGCATGTGGTTAACAAAATAGTTTTTCTTCAGTGGTAGGAAAAAATTGAATATATATACTTTTTTCAGTTTTTACAACTATTTATTTTATTTAAAAAAAAAAAAAAAAAGTAGTTTAAGTCTGCAGCTTGTACTTTACCATCCGTCATATCTTGCTTGAATAACCAGAATAAGTTAGCAGGAGAATTTGTAAAGACTTACTTCCCAAAAAGAGGTGTGTATATGTTGTACTGATTACTGTTTTTCTAAAATAATAAGAAAACTTGTTAGTGAAACTAAGTTTGCACTGTGCAGTTTTAGTCAAAATAAGCAGTTCATGTTTGGGTATGTTGTTTTTGCATGAAAAAAAAATAATTTTTATTCATTTTAAGAAAAAATATTGTTTTGAAATAATAAAAAAAATAATTTGTCTTAAAAAAAAAAAAAAAAAATCGGAGATTCAATTTATAGGACGTCGCCCAGGTCTAACTAGGTATAAAGAATAATCTAACTGACCTTGAGTCTAAAGTGACTACATAAGGTGCTGGAGATGCTACAGTTATAAACACACACCTGATTTGAGTTAAAAAAAAAAAAAAAAAAAAAAAGTGCAAGTTAACTAGACGAAAATTGAAGCATGGCCTTTTCTCAGGTCTCCTTGGCCGTCCCAGAACCAGGACTTGAGTTAAACATCTGTCTTCTTTGTCATTGTTTTTTATAAGATATATGAATACCATCACCATTCTTATCGTCCACTATAAATCACTTCAGCGCTCAGCCAGGACAAGCAGATAACATGTGCACGCATTGCCTACTTATTTGTAGTTGACCAGCTTGCTTTATTTATTCTTTTTTTTTTTTTTTTATCTTTAATTGTAGCACTCTCCAGTTTAATTTATATGTTTATGGATGTTAGAATACAGATTAGGTTTCGCACTAATTGTTCATGAATCTTTGATTTAGAGGCATCTGGTTGTCATGTTTTTTTTATTTATTTGAAGCAAATGGTTTATTGGACAGTAAACATTTTTTTCCCTTTCTTTCCTTAAAATCACTAGCATGCTGAAGATGTGGCAAAGCCCAAGAAAATGATCGAAATCCACAACAGTGCTTGAAATAAAATAAACCCACCAGACTAGAATAATGCCTTTTTAAACCTGCTTTAAGGCGAGGACAGCACTTCTCTTTGTTGAAATGTTAGCCAAGGACTTTCTGGTGCTGTTTTGTGTGCAAGAAAAGAAAAGAAAAAATGGCAGTCAATATCTACACAGACGTGTCTTCACCCCAGTAGTTTAAATACTTATTGTATATTTTAAGTCTCTGGTATGAATACTTCCAAGTAGCTATAACTATATATTGTCCAGCTTTCAGAGAAATGTTATGTTAGCTACCAAATTCAGGGTTATTAGACAGGGTTCTGGGCGATCACTGCATGAGATCGGTCAGTTAGACTCGATTTTGCTTTACTTCTCAGGATTCATGTGGATTTTAACAGCTTTTTAAGGAGGAATGAGTAGATTTGTATTGAAGACAGCACTATTAGTGTCATATCTTTCAAGAGTTATTTATACAAGAAATATAATAGTAATAAATATTAAATGTTTATGTGTATAAATCCAGCTATTGATGCATCTGTTCTATATGGATGTGGATTTTTCAGTAATACGAGTTGTTATATCTGTAAAGGTTGTTGCATCCTGGGTTTAAGATTAGTATTAATTTGTCAACACCGGGTCAAAATTGAAACATGCAGCTTACAACAACGGATGTTGCAGAAATGTTCAAAGTTGGAAGTTTCGATTTTAGATCCTACAGTATGTTGATGATAAACTAGTACAGTGTTCTTGTTCGTTTCTTTTTGCTAAGCCGTTAAAAGCGATTTGTTTTGTTTTTAGAAAGATGATTGTTGGCAGTGGCGGCAAATCCATTCAGACTCAAATCAGCTGTTAATATTATTATTCATACAGTACCAAAAGTCAGGTCAAGGTTTGGACACAAGTTTGGATTTATTTTCTACAACCTAGAACAATAACACACGTGAAATTAAATGATAATGTAAAGACGGGCAATATATTACCATGTTGTTATCTGTGAGCTTATTCCTCTTGAAAGAAACTAACTTGCACAGTATTAACTTGTTGATTTATCATCGTATGAGTAATGAAAGCGTGTGTTCATATCGTTTATGCAGATTCTCAAACACATCACGGAAGAAAGGTTGCTCCAGACTCCTTCAAGAGGAGACGATTTGCTCATGTAATACAGGCACGGCTCTTTACGGATCTTCACAGTTGAACACACTCTCCTATAACATTCTCCACAAGTAGGCATCACGTGGTGTGAGATTGGGGAGGGGGGGGGGCGATTTGGATATGGGACGGAATTGATCGGTTACCTTTTTCAAACTCGGTCCTCATTCACGTCTACTTCCCTTTTCATTACGATTACTACTACTTTTTGTTTTACATGCGCATTAGAGATACACGAGTTTTAGTACTGTATATTTTGGTGCATACCGTAATAAAGTAACAGCAGTCAGATGTTATTTTAGCCATCGAGCATCACGATGAAACTGAAGGCTTCGTCTTAAAATCAAAGGAAGATTATTGCGGTATTCTGGACGTCTTCAGCATCGGTTTACAGTGTAGGAAGAAATCATGGGGAAACGTGGAATTTATTTGAATGTGTGTTCAGACTTTTGACTGTCAGTTTACATTGCTCAAAGGAAATCTCTGTGTAGTGCAAGTGTTTGAATCTTAAAGGAAATCCGAGCTAGTGTGGATCTGCCTGGGTAAACAGTTTTGAAGCTTGAGGTTTACCGGTTTACAGCGTATTATCACTGCATCACTGAGAGAAAATCTTTTTTAGTAGGAAGCTGTTCGTCTGTATATAGACAGTTGATGACACACTTGAAGCTGTTTTAGTGACTCAGGACAGGACCATGTTTTTTTTTTTTTTTTTTTTTTTTTTTTTTTGTTAATTGTTTACCTGTCTATACTGTATGTTGCTTTGTTGTCTGTATTTTGTCTTATCGTGTGAAAAATGCATCACGTTATCACGCATCACTTTATGCTTGCTCATTATTTTTTTGTAAAGTAACATCATTTTTTTTCCCCCTTTGGACAAGATAATTAGCCGTGTCTCTGTTAGCTCAAACATGACAACCTTGTTAACTTGAAAATGTTCATATAGACTGACTAAATGATCTTCCACATCAGCGACGGCTGCATCAGACTATATTCAGAGTCTGTAATACTTCAAGGATTTAAGACACAGTCTGATGAGCTTCCTATTGATTTTGCTGTAAATCCTCACATTGAGCAGTGTTTTTTTTTCTTTTTTTCTTTTTCTTTTTCCCCACCTTCACTACATCTTTACTTTAAGTTGTGAAGACATGTTCGAATATTCCGCATTGATGTCATCTGATGTAGTGAGAGGAAATGAGTCAATGCTACTGCATCCTGCCTTAACAGTATCTAGTTAAGTCGACACGAGCAAATGATGTGGCAACGTGCTGTTGGCCTACTGCTCACTGCCGTTCTATGGGCTCTATTTCAGGGATAAATGAATGTGTGACAGAACCGCTTCAACGCTATTATGTTTTCAGCCTGCTCGTCTAGTCTCCGTACACTGTAGTCATCACCAGTCTTTAAATCTTAACTGATGTATTTGGAATCAGACCCGTCTCCTTTGCACTATTTTTTTTTTTTTCTTCTTTTTTTTTTTTCTGAGCTGTGGGCTCACACTAGAGTTCCTCTTTCAGCCTAACAGCCTGCTTTTACTTTTTTTTTTTTTTCTCCACACATCTATAACACAACCTTATCTGGAGCTGTTTGGTCAGCGAGGTGCAGAACCAGAAGACTCCTTGTTCTGTGGATCAGTACATGTCCGTATGAAGGGGAAAATGTTATTTCCGGGAACTTGAACGTTCCCAATGCTGTTTAGAATTTAAATATTCTGTTTTGGGCCGGTTGAATCTGAATGTTTTTGAAATGAAATGCTTAATAGATGCGCCTATAGTTTCGTTCGCATAGAATTTAATCGCACACTCAAGCGTGTTTTTAAAAATGTACAGCGCCATCTGTTGAATTTTGAAATAAACAAAAATGTATTATTTAGTTTTAGCGTGAAGTGCGTGGAATGAAGGTGTGAGATCGCGGTTATTAAGTGGATTTCAAGTGCACACTCGTGAGTGCGTATGGAAAAATGTACATGAGATGAACTAAGTTTTTTTTTTTTTTTTTTTTTTTTTTTTTTTTTTTTTAATGGGGTTTTCTATTTAAATATCAAATTAGCATATATTCTCTTTCCTGTGGGCCGACCGCGATAAAACAAAGCCTATATGTTTTACCTCAAGCTCGGCAGTGAGAACCTTGTTACAATTTAGTAATGAACAAATAGTTCAGTAGTGTTTTACGTGATGCGTCCACAGACAGACAGAGATAAAAGTCCCAAAAACCATCTTGATGTGTTTTATTATGTATCTTACACCCACAAATAATTTTTTCGCAAAGATCTTCAAATTTACAGACACGCCAATGTTACCGTATTATATTATATGCATTACAGTTTTATTATATTATTAACTTAAGATGTGTTCTCACTGCCGGAAGGTCAGTTGTGTTGTATTTGGTTTCCATTCAGACAATGAACATGAGATGATCAATATTTTCAGATTTTTTTTCCCTGATATTTTTATACATAGATTTAGACCATGGCACCTTTTTGTTCAACACAAACCCCTTTTTTTTTTTTAAGTGATCAGAATATTAGTGTGTGTGAGTGACAGGTGGCTGTTTCCTGTTGCGCTTGTGTGTGTGTGTGTTCTTTTTCTTAAAATTTATTTCTATTAAGTATTTAAACTGAAGATGCTCAGATCGATTGACCGGAATCGGGCGGTGTTCAGCTTGATCGACCGTGACTAATCAGACTTAGTCATTATGTGGCTGATCGCACATGACTGTGGCAAAATAAGTCTTGACCCTGTCGTTCAGAGATCACGTGCTCTCGGCAGGGAGAGAGGTGTCGTACATACACTCTATCAATATCTGTGAACACAATCGTGTAACTCTTTTCTTTTTCTTTTTTTTTTTAACCTGTTGCTTTGTTTAAAGGTTGGATTTTATTTATTCAAAATAGCCGTGTCCAGTGGGAAAGGTCCAGTAGGACGTCTTGCAACCTTCTGCAGTTTTTAATGTTTTAACCCTTTGGTTCATTTGCATTTAATCCAAAAAAAACAAAAAAACACTTTTACGAACTACAGAATTTGAACAAACGAACAAGGGTTAAAGGAATTTTTATTTATTTATTTTTTATTACTGTTAATGATGATGATAATGATACTACTGCTGCTAAAAATTATAATAATAAGTTCTTATAAACCTACAAAGGAAAATGTATCAAAAAACGTTTGTGGTTATTATTCTTGGAAATAATAAACAGGTCAGACTCAAACGACGGAAACCAGTATCACCTCAAGGAAACTGCAACTGGTGCATCTTTTTTAGCCGTTAGTAAATCTCAATACCTACTCTTGGTTTGATTTCTGGTTTCAACTGAAAAAGCTAAATTTGTTGTTTAAAAGCATCGACCAGTATGAAGACCAGAGAGAACTGTCTATGGAGCGGGGGAAAACCAGCCGTTTTGAAACCGAGAAAAGAGGGGAAAATCGATCAGAGCAGCTGCACTGGCGTTGGCATGGCCGGTACCACGGGGTAAAATGCTCTGGGAAGGGGGAAAGAAAGAAAAAAAAACCCCAATGTAAGTTGTGTAAGTCTTCACAACCATCGAACAGGGTGGCAAGTGAAAGCAGCAGTTGATGACGAGCATTGTGTGAGCTGTGAAGAAAAGCCTAAAAATAACAGTGAGAGTGACATTAACCTTTACGGGGCAGGGGTGACGGTCTACCAGTAAAAGGTGACTTTTAGAGCAGCGCTCATAAGAGCCGTACCACAGGATGTGAACCGCTTCGCATCAGCACATGATCTCAAACATATAACTTCAATCATCGAGCTCAGTGTCAGGGCTGCTCCTGGAACAGGCTCTCCAATCCGTATTAATGATGTGACTCATGATGGTAGCTGAAGAATGGGATGAAGTTTCTCTGCCAAATTCACGGAGAAATCCATCCGATCTGGTTTATCGGAACTCGTTTTGCGGCAAAACGGTGACCCAGAAGACGCTGTCAAAGAGCACATGACTTCACTGGGGGAGAAAAATATAGGTGTAGACCGGCCAAGTCAGTCAGCAGACATTAAGACAACGTACAGTAGCAGCATTTCACCTCCTGAAGAGCAGACTGAGGGGAAGACGGCGCCGCACCAAAGTGCGGGACGATGAGCCGGGGAAAAGTGTGACAGAAGAATGCAGCAGTTTTACTGTAGGTCGTGTCAGTGGGTTGCCCGTTTGATGCGGTAATTGCAAGCGAGGAATGTGCTGATGAATTACAAGTGTTGTTTAAATCACTTTCTCTACTTTCATGTTCGGTTTAACTTCAACCCAAATGTTTTCAATACAAAAAATAAATAAATAAATAAATAAAAAAAACTATTGGTCGGTACTTTCAGAGGAAACAGTATGCAAAAAAATTACCCCAAAGTAGTACAGTGAAACCTCAGATTACGAGTAACACGGTTTGCAAGAGGAGCAAAGATTTTTAATAAATTTTGACTTGGAAAACGAACAAGTCTTGGTTTACGAGTACCGAGTATCATGTATCACGCATGCACTTCTTGTTTTGACGCCGAGCATCACGTGATCACAACTGAGCCAATGTTTTTTCTCTCTCTTGTGGTAAAGTGCAGGTTAATTTGTTTTAGTTTTACTTTATAGTTTGTATTAATTATTTTTATGTATTTATTTTTCGGGGCTGTGGAACAAATAATTTGAGTTTCCATTATTTCTTTCGTTTACAAGTCTTTTGAAATACGAGCCCGCTTCCGGAACGAATTATGCTTGTAATCCAAGGTTCCACTGGATTTGTAAATATTGGTATGTGGTGCACTGCAATGTCTATTTTTTGTACAATACACGTAAGTGTTTTTTTTCTTTTTCTTTTGTTGAGATGAGATGAGGGGTACATAGGCGTGTGTTCCTGTTACATATATCCAAGCACTAGTCACACTCTGGGATAAGTACATTAGTGTAGCAGGAGATCATATAGAGAAATAAAGGAGTTTTTACTCTCAGAACTGTGTTCTGTTATCATAGACACAATCTAAAGTCCCACTTTAACTCGAATGCTCATCATAAAACTAATATATTAATATTAATATTCATATTTTTGGTACTTATTGTTTTAAGAACTCTTATATTTATTTATTTTTATTTTTTTGTGATTATTTATTACCTTTCCTTAGATAACAACTGTGAGCAACTGTAACCTAGCATAAGCAATTTCCCTCTGGAATTAATAAAGTTCTTTAAATCTTAAAAAATCTTGAAATATGAAGTGTCTTGGCAAGGTCTGGGCCATAATCACCCAGGACAGCCTCAGTACACACTGGCTGTGATTTTACACGTCTCTGACACTCTTCTTTTTGAATATCCCTTCAGTCTGTGTTCTGATCATGGTACTGTGTGGTGTCCAGGTGGACTGTGGTCTGAAGACTGTAAAGATCATAATGTAGGATTTACATCATTTACGTACTCATTAACCCATTCAGTAAACCCTCAGGCCATGTGGACGGGGCGAAATAACACTTTCCCACAATATAATATATTAAAGAACCATTGTTATACTTTTTAGGACATTTTGCTGAGAGATTATAAGGGATTACGGCTTCTTCTGGACAGATCCCTGTCTCTCACTATTCCATTATAATATTCACTTTATATTTTTTATATATTATTGTACTGTATTACTAGTAACATTATTGTATCACAGTACCCTGTGAGGGTTTACTGCACTATTTTACAGAATAAAATAAACCAAACTAAACAGAAAACTTTCTCTACCAGAAAACAATTACTCACATGCACATAGAAAAGACTTATTACTAAACTAATACTAACTGTCACAACTTCCTAACTACACAGAACAATTAAAGCGCATCACTAGATTAAATAACACCAAACCAACATTAATACATCTCTATAACATGAACAGATTAAGTACAATACATTCTTTAACATTTTAACAAGGGATTAAAAAGGTGGTGATTCATCCTGTGTTAACAGCGCATGCGCAGTCTTCTGGAAAAACCGCACCACGTTCAAACTGGTTAACTTGTTAGAGATACTTCAGTGAAAAGCATTACATTAAATACAAATACAAAAACATTTTTACACCAATTCTAAAAGAACTTATTCCACTTTTATGCGCTTTAAAGTTTTCCTACGGACTTATTCTTATCTTCCAGAAAGATCCGCGTCTCTGAGGAAAACTGATTCTCTGAGTTTGGATCAGGATTCGAACTAATCTAGTGGCAGAGAGAGAGAGAGAGAGAGACTATATTCTCTCAATCAGATTGATTCTCTTGAGATATTTTATTAGGAATATGTTACTTTTATCTCCACATGGTTTTGTAACAGCTCCTGTAGATTAAACTGTACATTTATGTCTCTCAGTTCTCGTGCTAGATCTCGTACCTTTTACCATCATATATTTGCTCCAGAGAACAAGGAATTACCACAGTCACTGCATTTCCCATGCAGCTGTTCATAGTGTAAAAGGATCTGCATTAGGGTTTTCAAAGCCTGAAACAATTCAATGTTTTTTAATACCAGGTAAGTGACTAATCTGTTATTACTTCTTTAGACAAATCGCGCACACCACTATTAGAGCATCCCTCTGCATGTGTGTGTGTGTCACGGTTGATCGATTGCAGATGAGGCAGAAGTGCAGAGGTTAAGACATTTAATAGCATAAAGAAAACATAAACAAACTAAACATGAAGCTATGATTTAAAGTGACCCTAAACAATAACATGAAGCATGTTTAACAAAACGACACAGGTAACAAAACAGTAGAAGAACAGAACAGATGCAAGACAAAACCAAACTAAAGACATGACTATTTATTCATTTTCTATACCGCTTAAGGAGGCTTAGGGCACAAGGCAGGGTACACCCTGGACAGGATGCCAATCCATCGCAGGGCACACACACTACGGGCAAATTGGGAACGCCAATTAGCCTAACCTGCATATCTTTGGACTGTGGGAGGAAACCGGAGAACCCGGAGGAAACTCACCAAACACGGGGAGAATATGCAAACTCCATGCGCACAGAGACGGGAATCGAACCCGAACCCTGGAGGTGCAAGGCGACAGCGCTAACCACTACACCACCGTGCCGCCATGACTATTTATAATTTATATAAACTAATTAGCAACCTGGACTCAGGTGACCGAGGTGCACTCTGGGAAATGGAGAGCAAACAACACAAAGTCTCTTGGTGCAAGGCGACCTCTAGGGGTTACTCCTGACAGTGTAAATCTATAATAAAAGAAAGTCGGTGCAAAGCATCAATGGGGATTTTATCAATCATAGATCAAAAGGGGATTTAACTATTTAGATTTAAAATACCTCCAGGGGTCTGGGTTCGATTCCCGGTTAGGCTCGATTCCCGTCTCTGTGTGCATGGAGTTTGCATGTTCTCCC
>JAQMYI010000016.1:13680466-13693267 GCA_030014275.1 Clariallabes melas
ACACACACACACACACACACACACACACACACACACACACACACACACACACACACACACACACACACACACGTAAAAAAGAAAACACAAACAGAACATTACTAGTAGAAGTTCCTAAATAACGCAGGTTCATGTGTTTGAGTGCAGGTGTATGTTCCACTTACCTGGTTAGACTCATCATAGTTCGGATCTTTACAGTCTGGTTCCTCCATCTCATACACCAAACCAGCAGCTCCCCACACACCTTTCCCCCCAGCTCCACCTATACTCATACATATGCACGCAAACACACAGTTATGGGGATAACACACCCAGCATATAACATTATGTTCAAATTCAGCTGCAAGTCCATTTTCTCCCAATCAGGCATATTGATCTCTCTGACATCACAAATTTATATATAAGCTCTAAAATCTTGGCTCGACTTTGATGTCATTATTAGCGCGGTCGCTTACCTTTCTTGGGCAATCCTCGTCCTTTCCCCATGCGGGACTTCCGGTCATTTGTTTGCGTTTTCCCTTTAGGGCTGTGAGGGTCGGGCACATCCCCACTCACCCCCTCTGACAGAGAGTCTCGGGTGGAGTCACGTGATGATGACGACTTCCTGAGGCGACGCTTAGCCTTCGCTTTGAGACGAGCTTCATGAAGCGCCTTTTCCTGTGGAGTCCAGTTCCCATTCACCTCACCGTCAATCAGCTCCTCATCATATGCTGAAACTGCCTGCTCGTCCAGCCCCACCTCCGCTGAGAACACACCTGCACAGATCACATGCTGGCTTGTTGTTTTATGTTTTAGTTTAAACATAAGACAAAAGCTATGCTTATCCCACCCTAAAACTATGGTACATCAAAGCTAGAGAGATTGATGTGACTGGAGATCTTAAAAATCTTTGTGCAATAAAGGACTCAAAACCCAATTTTAATGAATGCATGACATATTAGAAAGTCTTTTTCTGGCCATAGCGAAGATATTCATCTTTTGAATGAATTGATCTTTTTCCGTATGTTGTACTGCAGTACATGCTGGGGCGAGCTAATCAAACAGCCAGAAGACCTCAAGATGTTATACAACCAAACTCTAGAACCAATGACCCATCACCAGCCATGTTCACAAGGACCCTAATATTCCAGTAAAAAAGGTTTAATGGAAATAAAACTGCATCATTTAAACACCTCAGTCAGAAAGGTCCGACCAGATCCGGCCTGATCCGAATGAGAGGGGCGTGTAAACCTTTGATAATCCTCTCAGTAGGTAAATATTGCCCATGTAAACCCTTGATCTGATCATTTCTCAACTGTTGGAATAAATATATTCTTTCTGCATGCTTGCCCCACAAATTTAGCTTCCATTTATGATCAGTAAACACCATGAAAACAAGCAGTTCTCTCACGTCTGTGTATATTTTCATCCATTGGGTCTGTGCTTGAAGGAGGAGCTCTGATTGGCTCTCATTTCTCACACAGTAAAGAACCCAACCAATTACAGATGAGACTGCATTCTTGTAGCCAGTAACAATGTAGAAGGTGGGTTTAATCAGAAAAGATGGAAAGCTTTGGAATACTAGTTATATTTCTGGAAAATTGAACCAATCACAGTAGCATGAACCACTTCTGCAGGTCAATAAAGTTACACTCTGATTAAATGCATTTGGGCATGTAAACACAGAGTATCAGATCAGTGACCATGTAAACAGTTAAGTTGGAATCTCCAATCTGAACGAGTTCAATCACATTAAAGAAATACTGTCCATGTTAATGTGGCTAGCGTTCTAATATGTGGCTTTGACTGTTTTTCTGAATGAATATCTGAAATGTAAAATGAAGAGCATCTTCGCTGGATAATGAGCCATCGGTCTGCCATGCACAGTCCTGCGAGTTGTGCGCCGAGACCTCCACGGATTGATTTTCTTCATATTCACATGTGCATGTTATGTTGATGAACATCGATCACCCACGTACATGCACTCAAGCTAATCTGCAATGTGTGACTATGAAGGGCAACATTTCTTGTTCTTTGTTTCTTGTTGCTTAGTCTTTCAGCTGCATCCGACGTTTCTTTTTTTGCTGAGTATATATATATATACACACACACATATATATACACATATATATACACACACATACATTTTTTAAGTTAAAACCTAAATGAAAAGTATTAAATGTTTTTTTACCCACTCATTAATTTGAACACACACACACGACATTGTGAGAAGTTAGAGGACGTTAACGCTGAATGTGCAAACACAGATAAGAGTTGATAAAATTCATGTCGCTGAAATGACAGTTTGTTTGTTGAGAAAAATAACAGATGTCAGATATTCACAAGGCAGCATGGTGGCTTTGTGATTAGCACTGTTGCTTTGCCCCTCCAGAGTCCAGGTTCGATTCTCGACCAGGCTCGATTCCCGCCTCTGTGAGCATGGAGTTTGCATGTTCTCCCTGTGCTTGGTGGGTTTCCTCCAGGTACTCCGGTTTCCTCCCACAGCCCAAAGACATGCAGATTGGGCTAATTGGCGTTCCAAAATTGCTCCAAAATTGTTCCAAAATAGTGAGTGAATGTGAGAGTGTGTGTGTGCTCTGCGATGCACTGGCACCCCTTCCAGGTTTTACCCCGCCTCATGCCCCAAGTCTCCTCAGGTAGGCTCCAGGCCCCCCACGACCCTGGAGATAGGATTAAGCTGTATAGACGGTGAGTGAGTGAGAGAGATTCACAACTTTGTAGTCACTCACTATCAGCAATTAAAAATTTCCATAGCACTTCAATAATATTTAATGTCAGTTTTCAGTAATTATGATAAACTTTAATGGCCTTATATATTTTCTTATATTTGCATGGTATACAAACAACAATCTGTAATCATCTTTAGTGAATCTTTATTTGCACACTGCTGAGCTGTAAATGAACGTGAATGGAATGGTGGTTGTTCGCTCACACTCGGCTCGCAGCTCTGGTATTTTACATGCCCTCACCTCAGACTGCTCCGAATATGTTTGCTGTAACAACCCGTGTTTTGTCTCATGGTTGGGCTTCACTTTACAGTAAGTCCCAAAAATATGAACGAATTCCATTCTGAGAGCTCGTCTTTAAGACAAACATTGTGTAGGTACTAGGATACTAACACAACTGGCTATACACAGTATAAAACTAACATGGCCCATGATCTCGTCCTCGTTCTTGGAATTCTGCCGATGGTTAAACGATTCATGTGAAACGAACGAGCAAATTATTTTCAATTTTGTCTCCATCGTTATCGCTCGGAGTTTCTTAGCAGTACCAGCTTCATTGCCACTTTTATGCTTGCTTCTGGACAATGTATGCCGAACATATGATCTAACTTCCGCAACTGAACATGCACGAACACTTGTTTCTTCGAAAGTTCATAACTCGAATGTTTGTATGCTTGCTATTAGCGCCTCGGTTTCGGAACATCCGAGAAACTGGTTTCAACCTTCCCACAGAAAGAATAAACAAACATTGGTCTGTTCACTCATCTTTGAAGGTTGAATAGTCTACTTTAATTTTCTAGGAGTCAGCTATGCTTTCCATCACTTTCATTTTTATGTCTTCTGCATACTCTATCCAAACATGGTAAACTATAGTACTGATTGACTTGTATATTGAATATGAATTATTCTCATCTATCAGAAAAGCATCAGAGTCCAGATAGAACCGTCACTTGGCCCAGGTACAGATTTCCAACTTGTTACACCAGGGTTCATATAATTTTTGATAAAAACATTTCCATGATTTTTTTTTTTTTTTTTTTTTTTTTTTTGCTCCAGAATTTCAGACTTAATTATTCCAAGACTTGCTTTAGAAAGGTTTTTTTTGTTCCACTCCTTCAAAATAAGTGAATAAAGGTGTTATTCATAATGGTGTCATGCAGTGATTATTACATATGAACCCTGAGTAGTGGAACCAGCTTATTTGATCTTGCTGTTATTATTATTATTTTTTTATTATTATATGGATCCATCTTTTATTGAATTGAATTTGTCTTTGGCATTTCTTTTAAATTTAGTCAGCAAAATAAATTTAAAAAGCTTCAATAGGAAAGTATACTTATGACAGATTCAGTGTAATAGGACCTCCCTTCGTTAATGTTTTTAAAACTAAATTGGCTTATGAAATATTTTGAAATGACTTTATTGGTTCTATATATGTAATGCGGGGCACTTAATGCTGTCGTCTTTCTTATTTTGTGTCATTTTAAATGTAGTCAGATACCTATTATGCCAGAACACATTCACAAACAGGCATGGAGTTATGGAAGCAAGGTTTTAAACATTTTCTCCCCTACTTGGATTAATCAGTATTTTTAAAATCATGGTTAAAGTATATATAGAAACTTACAAACATGGGAATAATGCATTTGATGGATCTTCTGAAAACTATATGATGGATTTCTCTATTTATTAAAAAGGTTAATAATGTAGAACAGATCAACAGGGAACATCTCTCGCTGGTCATAGGAGGAACGGATGTTTGTAAAATGTTAAGTCAGTAATATTTATTTTAAATGTGGTTCTCAGATTAGCACCATCACCTCTAGGACAGACTCAGAGTGGCCCCGCCCCATCAGATTATTATTATTTTTTTTACATATGTAATGGTTTTGTACTTCATGTTCAAAGATATGCGCTTTTACAAAGGGTTTTCTTATGAAAACATATAATTCGAAAAATCTATTAATGCTTCCTTCAAAATAAATCTCTTGAACATTTATTCTCTAAATCTGAATTCAAGTTTTTGGAGAGGAAAAAAAGCGATTAACTTAACGAGGTTGCTGATATTAATGCCCGTTTTGTACAAACATATGCACAATATGATACCGAGGCCCAAAATTTGTGTTGAGCTGAAGGGTTGTTTACAAATGAAGCTTGGTCAAGTGACCAATGGCGAATGATGACTCATGTTTACCGGAATCACGTGAGTACAGAACTCGTTTGGTGATTGGTCACATGGATGTCTCACTGTTGTGAATCATTATATTGGAGTTTTTTTTTTTTATAATCCGTAAGTCAAGGAAATTTTTTTTTGCATTTTACAATGAACTTCAAATTTTCTTCTAATCTACTATATGAAGGAATGTGCACACAAAAACCTTGTCTATATTAATGACCTCAATCTACTGCATCCTTTTTTTCCAAAATTGTCACATTCATACACAGTATGATATGCAGTGAAATGCTTACACGACCGCCAGTGACCTTAAAAGTAAAAGCTTATTTATAAGAAATAAATATGAATAAAAAATAAATAAAATGTAGCTAGGTAAAACAAAGTAAAAAATATTTCTGTACAAATAAAATATTCTGTGCAATAGAAAAAAAATATAGAAAATATGGGATTTTTTGTAAATAAAGAAAAATACTAAATAAAACATACTGTTTTAATCTCTGCAGTAAGAATTTAAACTTTATTTTTGGCTTATTTAACCCCAGACAGTATAAACATGCGCTTCTGAGTTGAGGTTCACAGGTTGGAATCAACATATGAAATGCTGCACTCGGATGTTATACGTATGAATTCTGAAATCATACTCTACATTTCAGGCTTCTTTCTGCTAATAAAGTTGCCCATAAGTAATTTTAAAGGTCCTGATCTTGCCATCTCTTGGCAATTGAGATCTTACCTTATACATTATGAAATATTTAAAAACAAAACCCAAGCCTGAGGGTAAGGTATTTCTTTTTGACCGGCTTTTTGAGCTGTTGTTTCTTTAGCTTTTGCGGATGAGCAGCACTATTGAAAAATAAATTAAACAGCAAGAGTGCAAAGATAAATTATTCAGTCAGGGTCTTGGGTGTTTGGATTTGTGCAACCCGAAACTGGGGGTGTGCTATTCTCTGTATGATTATCTGGGCGCAGACCTGACCAGAAACCCAACATCTCTGTGTCTGGTCCTGAGCTGGAGCAATCAATAAAGCAGAGGCCGAGGAACGGGGATTCAGATGGGCCTTACCATTTTACCTGTCTCAGCCAAGGCTCAGGAGAAAACCTGGGGAAAGAAAGAGAGAGGAAGGGAAGGAGAGAGAGAAAGAGAGAGAGATCGTGCTTCACTTTCCAGACATACAGCTCCATAAATGTCTTCCTGACATGATGGGCTTACAAATGAGCTCACTAAAACTTTGATGAGCTGAAAAACTTTACATGATGGACAGCACCTGAGTGGAAAACAATCCAATAACTTATTCTTGAAGCTCTCTTCTTTTGTGTGTATGTGTGTGTGTGTGTGTGTGTATGTGTGTATGTGTGTATGTGTGTATGTGTGTATGTGTGTGTGTGTGTGTGTGTGTGTGTGTGTCCGACTGTTAAACCTCTCTGATTGTCATCTCGCTCTGGAAAAAAAAAAAACTTTGCAAACTTTTTACTGTTTATTTAAAAGTTCTGAAAGCTTGGAATAAGGGAACTCTTTCTAAATGCTCTACGCTAAACTTCGACACGGTTTACAGCTAATACCAAAATTCTTGTTTTTGTTTATAGGGTTCGTACTGGGCGATCGATACAAATCCAAAGGAGGACACGTTGCCCACCCGGCCCAAGAAAAGGCCACGGTCTGGAGAACGGGTGAGTGTCTGTCTGTCTGTCTGTCTGTCTGTCTGTCTGTCTGTCTGTCTGTCTGTCTGTCTGTCTGTCTGTGTGTGTAAGAATTAAAACCATCCAGGTGCAACAACATCTTTAAAACAGGTACATCATCAATTAAGCTGTTCATTTTTGTGTTTGATCTAACTTGCGTTCAAGGTTAAAATGCTGTAACTTTTTAAAACCAATTTTTCTTCGGGTGTAGCAACAGTGAAATCTCATGCACAATAAGAGCTACATGCTACAACAAAATTCATATCTCTCTTAGTTTATGTATCAACAGTGTTGGGGTCTTAATATAAAGGGATTTCTCGGTTATTTTAATGTGTTTATATATACAGTGCATCTCATAAAAATTTATTTTATCGGGGAAAAAAAGATGAGTAATCATCTTGATGAGATGAATAAACACATCAAGATAGTTTTTGGAATTTTTGTCTGTCTGTGTAGGCATCATGTCAAAATTACTGAACCAATTTTAATGGGGTTTTAACAGGGGTATTTGGTCGAGCTTGAGGTAAAACATATAGGCTTTGTTTCATCGCAGTCGGTCCACGGGATAAGAAGATATGCTACTTTGAATTTGTAATGGAAAACGCCCTTGTGTCTAAAAAAAATAATAAATAAAAAATCGACCTTGGAAAAAAAACATTAGTTCTTTTCAGAATTCAACAGATGGCGCTGTACATTCTGCAAAAGTGCAGCGATTGAGACCAGAGAGAGGTGAGGAGGAAGGGGGTGAAGAAGGCGAAGGGGGCTGCTGTATAAGACGCACACACACTTCCTCACGAGCACACACACCTCCGCACTAGCGCGCGCACACATACAAAATAAAAGATGCTTTAGAGAAAAACCATTGCCTCAGTTGTGATCACGTTACTCTCTGCGTCAAAACAAGAAACGCATGCGTGCCACATGATACTCGATGATATTTGGTACTCGTAAATCAAGACTCGCTCGTTTATCAAGACGTGTACAAAATGTTTTTTAAAAGTTTTTGCTCATCTTGCAGAACACTCGCAAACCGGGTTACTCGCAATCCGAGGTTCCACCGTACAGTCCACTCCTCAACGTGCCATTTTAATGAGTGTTATTAGTTTGACGCGTCAGTGGTTTTATTTGGATGTAGGTAGATTCAGTTTCATTATACTGTGGTAAAATATTTGTTTATATGAATTTTGTGAACTTTATATCAGTGTAAAGTCCAAAAGGAATATTTTATATTCCAATAAGCCAATTTTATATTCTTTTATAAAATTTGATTTGATTGATTCCGATCCCTGTAATCTGAATCCTCTTTAAATTTACAGGCATAATTGATTGATTATAGGTTATAAAGAGTTAACATGGTCATGAGTTTGGAGGCTTATTTAGGTATCTGGGCTACTAATTAGGGCTGTGCAATTAATCAGATTTTGCATTTCGTCACAGTTTTGGTTTCCAGCGATTACGGACACTAGATAGAGGTTAAACGATTATTCTGTGGAATTCCTTTTTCACATCGATTTTCTCATTAGGCGTCATAAATCATGTGTGTGTTCTCGTCCCTCATTAAAAGCCTAGTGATGACGGACTATAGTTGATCCGTGATCAATACAGATCTCTCAGAAAGGGGATTGTTGCTGCCATTATTTATGAGCGATAAAGCATGGCTTGGCTACCCTTGGAGCACATCTCGCAGATCAAGCTGCCTTAGAGGCGTTTTGTATCATCCGCGATGAGCCGAGCCGAGAGACACAAAGGGAGAGAGAGGGAGAGGGAGAGTTCTGTCAAAGTTAACCACTGACTTGACATCTAGACTGCACTGCTCAAAACTCAGACATCTGCTCTTGTAAATAGTGAAAACCTGTAAATAGTCGCTTTCTCAATCTTGGAAACAGAATGAGAAGGAAATATTGAGGTACAGAACGTGACTGTATTTTTTTGGGGTGTGCACGTACCGTACATATGGGTGCTTACTCGTGTTTGAGTGTGTGGTCACGTGTCTGAATCTGTATGCACTTGTGTATTTACACTCGGTCTTTTGCATTGCTGTCTCGTTTAAATTCTTTGACGTGAAAAAAATTAGACTCGGCGAAATCTCGTTTGCGTTTATCATGAATTGAAAATCGCATTGTTGCAAAGCAATCCTCTTACATTAAGCAGTTTGAGAGACGCCGGAGTTATCTCCTTCAGCAGGAGCTATCAAGAGCGTTTCTCGTATTCATCTCTTCTGAGAATTATTCCAATTTTGCCCTAAATAAAGGTCTTGTTCTTTTGTTATTCATATGAGCACATAGCTTTTTTTTTCTTTCTTTCTTTCCTATACTTGAATCACCCAGGTAATGTTAAATTGGTCTTCTTTTTTTTTTTTTTTTTTTTTAAGTTTAAAATGTACCTTTTTTTTTTTTTTCCTACAGGCTTCCACACCCTACAGTCTGGAGTCTGATTCCCTGGGAATGGACTGCATCATCTCTGGAAGTGCCTCTCCGACACTGGCAATCAACACTGTGACTAACAAGGTAGCCACTAGCGCAATACACACGCACGCACACACACACAGTGGATGTGAGCACAGATTAGGCAGTCACAGACACTCTTCTTTACAAATATATTCTGTACCTGGTTTTTCTTGCTCACATACATACACACACACACACACACACACACACACACACAGTGAGCAGTGACCATTGCGACTCTTATAGCGAGCACAACACACACACACGCAGTTATAGAGGAATGTTAATTGACAGTGTGGTCAACTCAAAGCAGAGTAACAGCTACTACTAAGTCTCTCCTCCTGTACCACAATGCCATTGATTACAATGTTTTATTTATGAAAGTTATACCACATTGTTTTAATTCAATTATAGGTGCATTTAATGTTTTCGGATGTCTTCAAGAAAAAAACAAGAAAAGTGCATCTTCACACAAAGAAACACACAATCCTCCATCATAAACGCTTTCCCGTTGTCAGAAAGTCGCTGCCATAAACTTTAAATAAAAGTTAAATTTTTATAGAAAGCACCACTATATCAGTGATTATTTAAATGTTTTCTTGTTAAATACTTTTTTTTTTTTTTTATTCATTTATCTTAAAAATGTTAAGATCACGTTACGCAGACATCTCTGAATGAGCTACTTCTATAAAAAGAAAAAAAAAACATTTAAAATAAGTGCTGGAATTAAAATCGACCTATAATTTGATTTACAACCAGTAATACTGTAAGAGCTGCTGCTGCTGAAAATCAATCAACACCTTCTGGCAAACCAGAATCAAGAATTCAGCTGCAAATTGGTGTAATTCTGTTCAACTAAACCAGTAAAACTCATAGAAACTGTAATGTTTTAGGAAGGAACATGTAGAGATGGTTTAAAACAAGCATGGCTTACTTCAGGAAAAGTCGAGTAGACTATGAAAGCTGAACTTTCTAAGATGTATGGACAGGTCATTGTATGCTTATTCTTCCATCAGAAAGTTTAAAACCAGTTTGTCTTATATGTCCTGAAACTGTGACACATATATTAAAAAGCAGCACCAACATATCCGCAGCAGACTGAGGTGAGGGCGTGTAAAATATCCGAATTGAGAGATTCACTAAAGATTGATTAAAGATTTTTGTTGGTGTTCCATACAAATACAAGGAAATATACAAGACCATCAAAGTTCAAACTGTCCACATGTTTTAATGTAGTTATTGAAAAATGACAATATTACTGAAATGCTAGGAAAATTTTTTAATTGCTTAATTTTTATAGACTTAGAATGACTTCGAGATGTAGAGATCTGAATCCTAAGACAAACATAAAATTCAGGACCTCAGATCGAAGAAAATCTTATTGACCGGACCTTGTTAAATTTTAATTTGGTACTCCTGGTTTAAAAGGTTGTTTGTTGAATGAGTTTGTTGTATGTTGGAGATAGTGTGACTGTGTGATGGTGCAAACGTAGTGCTTAAAAGCAACAATTCAAGACATATGGTTGTGTTTTAGGAATAATTGTGTGTGAACATCAATCTAATCTTTTATTTATTTATTTTTTATTCAACTGTCATGTGATTAGTGTATAGAGAAAAAAGTATGTCTAACATATGAGTTTGTCTTATGCATTCTTTCATGTCTCTCATTCTTTCTTAATTCATGTTGAAAGTTAGGATTATTTTACTGTTCTGTCCTTCTCTTGTAATGTTTGACTTGAATCACACAGGTTCAAGCTTTTTATTTCAGCATGCCTACCTTTTTATTTATGTGGCAAACCCCGGCGGTTAATGCGCAAGTGTCTGTTTGTCTTGCTGTTTTTGTTCTGATTCACATAAAAACTAATTTGAGCAGGAGACAAAGTGGAAAAACAGTTACGACTAGGAGCTGGGGCTCCTTCGAGGGGTTATTTCACAGTGAGAGGTCTGTAAACAGACCAGGCCACACCTCTCTCACTACTTTGTGCCAAGCCACAGGAATTCCCTCTTTTCTCTAGTTTTTCCCACCTGCCTTTGCAGGCCATTAAAAGCACAACTCCTTCTACTCGTCGGTCACTCAGCACAAACTTGCATCCAGCCTGCCATCTGCTTTTTAGATACTCGAGATTTGTTTCTTATTTTTGCTTTTTAAATATAGTAACCTTTTATTAGACAAAGACAAAATGGAAGGGAAAAAAAAACAATCATAATTTCTGCCAGCAGAAGAAGAATGCATACAGATGATTTGAAACACCAAAAAAAATAACGACATAACCCTTCTTTCAACACTGTATTTAAATCCCAGACTGCAGGAATCTTTCTCTGTGATCTGCGCTATTGTCGAAGGCACCTGGGCGGATTTCTCTTTGCTTTCATAATCTGTGTCTAATGCTGCAGATTAGCCTCCCATGTAAAAGACACCACTGGGTTTTGACTCTAATTCATGGCTAAATATAGGCACAACACTCCCATTACACTGGCAAACACTCCATATTTGTAGTGGATAACACCCCCACCACCACCCTCACCCCCACCACCACAAGACCGACACCCCTTTTCACCCCATGCAGCTTTTTATTTATTTTTTTTTCCCGACCGATTGACTTCTGTGTGCTCTGTAGCAATGCACGTCCTGGTCTTTAGTAAACTGCAGTAATAAAAATTGCATGTGGTGCAGAGTTCTGACCAAAAACTTACTTTATGACTTGACTATACAGTACACACAGTGTTTGTTTGTGTGATATGCAGGATTTGATTGTAATTAGGTCGAATTACATTAGGTCGGTTGCAGCATGTCCGTGTCCCTTGCTCCTCGGGCTCTGTAGGTTAGTCTATTCTAATGAACGCTGGAGCCTGGCCCGTACATATTTGGATGAAGGTTGTAGTATGCAAATAAGGCCATTAAATCCTCCCCCTCCATATGATGCAGACTGGATCAATTATGTATTTCTTTTGAAGCGAGGTGAATAATAGGATTGGGAGACATTCATTCTGGCTGAATGACTTCTCTGTGAGTGACTATGAAGTGATTTTTTTTTTCCCCCTTCCTTATTGGTTGCTCTCTCTCTCTCTCTCTCTCTCTCTCTCTCGCTCCGTGTTCTTCTAATCCAGCCAAAACACTTAAAATCCTTGCTGTTGCCATATTCCTGATGCTGAAAGGAACCTAACAGAAAACAGCTGTGCTCTGGCTGGTACAGTGGTTGCAAACTGATTTAGCTATTTTGACAACCTGCCAGTGACCCAAAAAAAAGAGTAGACTCGTGTAGTACACAGTGCCCAGTCTGTTTTGTTTGCTATAAAAGACGTCTGAGCTTTGTCGAGTGGGTTTTTAAGTCTGGGCGAGAGATGCAGCAGCAGTTATCATGGCAATTCTTTTCATTCTTTTTCGTACACAAAGAAGCTTAATGTAGAGCTATTCTCCCAGGATCTCATTACGTTCATTTACATTTCATTTCTCTAGTGCCTTATTTACTCTCCGTTATCCCCCGCCCAAGCAAACACACGTTTGGAGTAAAGCTTTTCAAATGATAATAGGGATTACTATCTGAAGTGCAGAACTTATAAACCCCCTATATAATACTGTATATCTTCTTCTTTGTCTTTCGGCTGTTCCCTTTCAGGGGTCGCCACAGCGAATCATCTGCCTCCATCTGACCCTATCTTCTGCATCCTCTTCTCTCACACCAACTAACTTCATGTCTTCTCTCACTGCATCTATAAATCTCCTCTTTGGTCTTCCTCTAGACCTCCTGCCTGGCAGTTCCAACCTCAGCATCCT
>JAQMYI010000016.1:13707552-13732273 GCA_030014275.1 Clariallabes melas
CCACCAAGCACGGGGAGAACATGCAAACTCCATGCACACAGAGACGGGAATCGAGTCTGGCCGGGAATCGAACCCAGGCAGTATCAATGCAACGCTAATAGTCAAAGGAATCTTAGACTTATCACTTATCAAGCATGATGTTCTTAGTTCAGTCATATTTGTTGATGTCATGGCCTTCAATAACCGCTTCAGTCCTTTGTGTTCATGTTTTGTTTTTGTTTCCCCCCCCCCCCCCAAAAAAGCTTGTCTTTTAATATGGGGTACTCTATATGGCAAAGCAGTTTTATTGGATAGACAGTGATCACAAACTATACAGAGCAGGCTTAAGGCATGCGAATCATCTGGCAGGATAAACCTGTAATTTAAGTATTTACTTTTTAATTTCTTTAAAATATCGTCTGTCTTGGAGTCTTTTTTTTTTGTCTCATCATTGGATCTTTTCTCTTTTTCAAAGAAGCTGTCCAGAGACATTTGTTTCTTGCTCGTTTTAGCTAGGGTTAGCGTACTTAATTTAAGTTTATTTAAGTATACTTTATTTTAAACGTTTTAAATTTATCAATTTATCAAAACTGTGACAAAGACAAGTGTGGAAAAGACATACAGATAGATGTAATGAAGAGAGATTTTTCAAAATACTTGATACCATTTTTCAAAAATAAAATAAAAGTCTTTTTTTGTTGTTTTTTTCTGTGCAGCTATATCCGTATTGTACTAATTTAGATGATATTCTTAAAGAATGGTATGAATTAAAAAATATATATTCATATATAAAGACATGCCTGTTATCATGGCACTTGGAGACAAGTAAGATTTTTCATGACTGTGTCCTATCAAAGCCTAGTCAGGGCTGAAATTGTAGCCATGTTGCAGGACATTTCCGATTCTCTTTGTAGGTTGATGATGTCTATTTCTATTTTCCAGGAAATATGTACATGGACACAAGACAGAGCATGACCTCCATGATGGGTCCTCCAGGTTATCCCCACATGCCCCCCATGAACAGTACAGGCAACACCATGACGGGTTAGTGACTCTCCACTGACTTATACAACCATTTCCTCTTGATACTAACCTTAGTAAAGTTTATAAAACCTAGGATACAAATTGTGCTGGTGTAAAAAAACAAATGTAGTGCCTACTGTATGTCATTGCCTGACATAGGTTGCATGTTGTGTATAATGAGGCTCATGTGGGTTTGTGTAATCTCTAGGTCATCATGCACAGATGAATCAGCAGCACATGATGCCTACCGGAAACTTCCCGATGCGCCGCATGCCTGCTGACGACATCCAAGACGACTTCGATTGGGACTCTATTGTCTAGCGCCGTCCCTGTACGGGAAGGGACCGTGCAGGCAAAATAAGTCGCTTGGAAGAAGAAAACGAGTGTGTATGTGTGCGAGATAGAGGGGTGCTAGTCCCAAGATATCTGCATGCCCCAAGGCGGGAAGCAGTTTGGAACAGGGCGCTTCAAAAAAAAAAAAAAAAAAAAAGTGCAGGTGTCATTGATATGAGCTGAAAGAGACTCTTGTTGTCCTGATGTTTTAGGAAATGAAAAACAAACAAAAAGTTACTTTGAAGACAATCACGTTTACCTACAAAATGTTTAAGTGATTGATTTTGTACTTGTCCAAAGGACAAAGCTCACGTTCATGTTAAATGTAAAGCCACCCCCCACCCCCTCCCGTTATCCCGTTCTCTGTGGCGCCAGAAACTCTATTCAGTCTCCCAGCTCCCTTTTCCGCAAGTCAGCTATTAGGACAAGCTCTTCCCTGCCCTTAATCTTACGTGCGTGGGATGTTTTTTTTGTTTGTCTGTTTGTTTTGTTTTAAGTTATTTTGTGTGATATGTTTGGCTTGTTCTACTCCCTCATGTCTCCTGGTGAAGGCCTTCGCTGCCTTCTGGCTCTCATTCGTGATGTGGTATCCCCTCTGAAAATGCAGGCCACTTCAGACAGAAAGGTTCTCAGCTCACTTTGTCTGCATAGCGCCCCTGTTTCTCTCGGTCTCCGTGTAATTCGGTGCTTCACATATCACATGAGCCTTTACGTAACGTCAAAAAACGTCGCCAAACATCCGAATCAGTTTTCTGTGCTAGCGAATGATTATCCATAGTCTTTTTTTTTTTTCTTTCTTTTTTTTTTATTGATCGGTATAGCTCATAAGATGTATGTAAAGTTGACTCCATTACCTGCAGTATTTGTAGTTGTGTATCTTTGTTGTCTGTGATGTTATCATACTCCTGTCACTGATTTATTTCATTTTTCTAACAGTGTGAAATGGTGCATCTGGAACTGACATTGATTCCGACCTCACTTTTTAAAATCCCCTGTTCATTTCTCTTCCACCGTCACGTTCATATCTGCATGCGCAGTTGGTTTTCCTCGTTGGATTCTCGCCATTTCCTGTTGAGACTGTGCAGCTCTGGCTGGTCGTGTTTAAGGCCTACTCCAGATTTCGTGTATTTTTTTTTTTAGGAGAAACGTTTGCTCTGGGAAGGGGGGGGGGGGAAGGCACAGATACTTTAAAATCACCAAATAAAGCAGAGACACATGCTGCCTAAAACAAAGGGGTGGAAGTCATGTCACGACATTTGCTTAGTGACGCATGCTAGTCCTCTAGGTTTTATACATTTACACGGTCACCTTGCTGTTTCACTGCTCCAACAAGGACTTGTGCAGAGGACTTGTAATGGTTTTGGAGCAAGAATGTTGGGAGGTATGTTGTAGTTTAGAGAGATAACATTGCAGAGCTGTTTCGGGGACAAAAAAAAAAAAAAAAAGACATTGCCTTCTATATTTGACTGCCATACAGATGGGAGGAAAAGCTAAAATACTCTACTATCTTTCTAACTGAATTATTTTAAATTATTGAAGTTTTGCCATGAGCAACTGTCAGGTTAATGTCAATGTTGTTAATTAGGGCCGTTAGGGGTATAACGGTACGCAAACGACATGGTTCGGTTCTCGAGTTTGAAGTCACGGTTCATTATGGTTTCTGTACAGAGAAGTGACCAAAAAAATATATAGATAATTAATATAATCAGTTCGTCCGAACAGTTTTCTGAATACATAAGAAAGGCACAAAAAAGCACACACACGTTTTTTTAAATAAGGGACATTTAAATTATATATTTTTTAACATTATTTGCTACTTTTGTACAAAAGTTGTCTCGATTTAAACTACCAGCGCAACAGAGATCGATTTAAACTACCAGCGCAACAGAGATCAACTTTTGGGGTATTCTTCTCAACTCTGTTAGCGAAGTGACGTCAAATGAACATGGCTGCACACAGCGTCAGAAAAACAAAATGGAAAGTATGAAAATTAAATGAATTATACTGTACAGTATATCCAAGTATTACGTAGCTTTAATCAATATACAGAATTTTTTTTCGGAAAAAAACTGACTACACAAAGAGCCGAAGGTCACCAACCCGGCGGCCTCCAAATTCCCCAGATCACAATCCGATTGCGCACCCATGAAATGCCCCGGACAAACAATTCTGGAGGCCCCAGAACCCTCAGCACTCAAAGGATCCACTGCCAACATCCTGGTGTCAGACACCACAGCACACCCGCTGAGGCCCTGTGGGGTCGCATATCTGAGTTACATGTCCATGTACATCCATATTCCCACTTTGTCAAACACACAGACGTTGGAAATTACAAAATTCTGCTCTCCGAAGTGATGTTTAAATCTTTTGCTATAAAATAAGTGCTACCTGTTCCACTCATCTTCGTTAATCAGATTAATGGAGAAAATCAAAATTCAGTCGGATCATGAGGCGCAAACAAACCGAACATGCTGTACTGAACAGTACAGTACGGATACGCGTACCGTTCCACCCCTAAGACCTATTGAGCATGATCATAATCATTTCTACCAGTGAGCACAATGTTGAAGGTGAGGGTGGGAAAAAAAAAATGTATTAATAGATTTGGGTTGTCGGTATAAATAGTGAGCACTTTGCTCATTAACTCTAGTGTCTATCGAGCAGCCATGAAAACAGTGATTTGTGACAGAAGCATCACCGATATCATTGATGTCAGTAGTGATGTAGTGGGTTAGTGGGATCGATGTGCCACCTATACATTTGAGTTCCCCTTCGCCAAGCTCCAACACCGCTGCTCTATGAATTTGACCCCGTCCAAGCTAACAATTTTTATTTATTTTTTTTTACCCTTTATTAAATTAATTAATATGAATGAGTGTATGATTACACATTAGTATTTGATATGTTGACGATATCGTGGTTATGATCTATAGACAATCATGTTTTGTATTTCAGTATTACAGGATCTGCAGATAATTCTTGCTTTTATTCCACTTACACTTAGTTGTAGTGATGGAACGACTTACGAAACCCTGTCTTTTTACACACACACACACACACACACACACACACACACATATATATATATGAATGTATTTATATAAAACAAAATGGTATTCAAGGCCCACAAATGCTCTGCATTCTTTATTCACCAAAACTTTACAAAACCCCCCGACCCGCCCTGCATGATGCCCAGTACCATACTGAGCTGGAGTATTTTCACACCCGTTAGCCTGCTTCTGTGCTTTTATGTATGAATGAGGCTGATTAAACACTGCATCTGAGGATGCCACAGGAGAGACCACACACTGTCCCAATACTCGTTTTTTTTTTTCTTTTTTTTTTTTCAAAGACCTCATAATGTGTATTTGCTTACATACTGATGATCATTTGACTTATGCACTTTTATGTGGGAATATTATGCCAATTAGTCAGTCAAGGGTTTATACTTGGACCCAGAGCAAGTATATTTTCTTTGGTAATTATTAAGATAGCTTAATATATGAACAGCTAATACTTTTTTTTTTTTTTGAGTAAAACATTAACATTGTGAAGCAGCAACAGAAGGAGAAGCCAGTCAAAAAAAAGAAGAATAGAAAAAATGTTAATTTAAAAACGAGGAGTCATGGATTGCCAAATGAATGATAGTACAGTCCAGCATGCATCACTTAGGTGAACCACCAGCAGATTCTGAGGATGTGCGTTAGTACAGTAGAAAGAAGTTGCAGACAGTAAGCAAGCTCAAGATATACATGTATATTTAATAATTTCATTAAAATTTGTAGATTTTTTGTTTGTTTGTTTGTTTTTAAATTCTGTGTAACAGGATTTTTAAGGCAATGAAATGTGCATTCTGGTTAAAATACTGTCTGTACGCTGTATAACTTGGACCTGCTGGTTATCTAAGAGGTTTTCGGTATGAAAGCGGCTTTAGTTAACACCAAGTTCATACTAGTCGATGTCACCTTATTGTTTTGTAACGTTATTTTGCAAAACCTTATTAAATACATTTATATTTACTTGTCTTTAACAATGGATCATCCAGAAACATTCACTGTGCATTTGTCATTACAGTTTGTGCTTACAGAGTACATGCATTTTTTTGTTTCCCCGCAATGTTTAAAACAGTGTCCGCTGTCCATGTTTAAACATTTTTCTTGTCACAGCTCATCTTGCCGACTTTTTGTTTTGTTTTGTTTTTTTCTACCTTAGGCTACGTTTTGTAACCGTTCCCCCTTTCCGTGCCCCCATTTTTATGAAGCCTAGAAAGTGCTTTTAACCGCTGACTCGTCTTTTGTGCACTTTGAAAAATAATCAGATTTTGGAAGCACAACTGCAGCCGTCGTTCGTGTTATGCTGTGAGTGGACATCCGGTGTAGACCTTTTGCTCTCAAACCGTTTTCATTCGGCACCACGTTTTGGGTATATTGTCCTGATATGCTGCCCGTTAAACAGACTGTTTGGAACAATGCTATAGGTACTGTGATGCTGTATATGGAAAAAAAAAAATCATAGACATGGTTATAATTTATGGCTTAAAGACTTAAAGCTACATTTTTAAAGGCAGCGAGGAAATTGAAGTGAAAAGAAAGCCTGAGAGCCGAGCCGGGCCGACGGGGTGTATGAATACAACTAATGTAGTAGTACTTATGAAATAGTTGCTCCCTTTTTATGCGAGTGTTGTGTGAAAGTTGTGTAAAGAAAAATTTTCATTTTAAGTGGAAATGCACCTGCCAGAGAGATTATTATATAAACGGGGACTGAACGAGAAGCTTAGTTACACTTAAGGGAGAAAACTGCCAACAACATATGGTATTTGAGGCCTATTTTATTAATTGTTGGTGTGGTGTTGTGCTTGTTGTAAATATATGTCTTTTCAATTGTGTCTTTTTTTTTTTTTCCTCTGGGGGGGGAGGGGTGGGGGGAGGGGTGTTGAGGCAAGGGCTCGGGATTTCACCTTCAAAAGAAAAATCGAGAAGCATACAGAGTATTTTGTTATTGTCCAATCCAAGGGTGATACAATATGTATATATCTATATTGTATATATGTGCGTTGGCTTTTTGTGTGACACTACCTTTTACCTGTACTATGGTTGAACATTGTGTTAATGTTTATGTATTTTAATCTTTGTTTTCTGTTTGTTTTGTCGGTCATTTCTCGTATTTTTTTTTTCCTTCCTTTTTTTCCTTTGTTATTGCACGGTTTATTACTTTTGCTGTCCAACAAAATGACACAGCTACTCCTTGTATCGGTTTAGTGCTGTAACATAACTCCATGTAAAGTGTCATTAGGATTGTCAGTACAACCCTCTGCCCCCCAGATATGCATGAATGGAATTTAAAGAAATAAAATATGTTAACTTCACTGTGGAATTGTTTACATGTGAAGGTTATTTATGCTGGTTTCTCTCGTGCAAATTTTGAGTCATTGCAGTGTATTAAAGCTGAAAACACGTTTTCATTCACAGACCATTCAAATGAACTCTCGGAAACCTTCAAACAATTCATCATGAATGAGCAATAGGTATGAGCTAGATGATAATATAATGTCAATTTTTTTTTAATAACGCTTGCATATTGGATAACAATTACAGCATGGTTGCAAACATGAATATCATCCTAGTGGCTTAGTGGATAGCACTGTCACCTCACACCTCTAGGGACCAGGTTCGATTCCCTCCCTGGGTTTGTGTGCATGGAGTTTGCATGTTCTCCCTGTTCTTGATGGGTTTCTTCCAGGTACTCCGGTTTTCTCCCACAGTCCAAAGACCAACTGGTGTTCTCAAATTTCCTGTAGTATGCAAATGAGTGTGCGTACCCTGCAATGGATTGACACCCGTGTCCTGATGGGTGTACCCCGCCTCGTACCCTAAATCTCATGGGTTAGTCTCCAGGCCCCCTGCGACCCCGTATAGATGATGAGTGAGTGAAAACATGGTGCTAAATCTTTATACTTAATGCTACAAATTCCTGAAGGGAAACGTTTTTAAAGTTTATTTACATTATTTAAGATATGCTTTTTTTTTTTTTTTATATTTAAAACCTTTACATGATTGCATCATGCATTTTCTACACAGTTTCATCTGCATTCTCATGCTGCAAACCACCTGTTCTACCACGTCCTAAAGGTGTTCTACTGGGTTGCGATCTAATGACTGGGAAATGACAGTCATGTTCATGAAACCAGTCGTGTGTGGTTTCCTAGATTACTGTAGCTCAAAGCAGTCTGGTCATGGAGGGGTTGGGGGAATTCTGCCTTATGCATCTCTGTAGCAAATGTCTGTACTTCTATTACCGAGGGCTCTGTCTACAATAAAAATTATGCTAAGGCCCTACAACGGGTTCATCCTCAAAGTCTGCAAGTGATCGGATCGTAATGTTAGCAGTTGTAAAACGGGTATTTGGGCTAAATCAAAAGGAAAAGGTGAAGTCATAAGTGACTGGTCAACAAAGAATTGACTTATAAAGCTTACTGAGACACTTTAGGGACATTAAAAAATACATTTCATCCTTGGTAGTATGACCGGGTAAAACGTGACAAGAGTTTCTAGACACGTAGAAACTGGGACAAATGTAACACAATACATTTTTTCCAATCTGAAAAATGAAAGAGCTGGATCATTCACCACAGCAGAAGTTTTTTTGAACAAAGAACTGATTATAAGTTTTTGGTTTTTCATTAGTTTTCCTCTATATGAAGATTACATGACTGCATTTTAACTCGCATCCGTTTTATCTCTAGGTTAGTGGTTACAAAAGCACATGAACCAGCCTACAGTATGCGGAATAAGCATGTTGCTAGCTAGAATACAATATTTTATCAGTAATAAATGAGTTTGTCTACATTGACATGCTTTTCTGTTCGAAAATGAATATATTCCACTGGATGTGAAATTGCATTTTAAAAGGGTGCATTAAAAAGTAGCTTAAAAGTTTTGTTAACTGTTGTCTGTAAGCACCAGCAACAGTGAATCTGATTAATAGTTTAAGTTTGAATGTTTATAACGTACATTAAAAAGTAAAAGTTTATAAAATTATACAATGTATAAAGTTTATAAGATTACCTAATTGTTTTTTTTACAAAATCACCCCCAGGTGTAAAACTCGCATTACATGTAATATTATATACTTGTTTGTGTTAGAGACAATATATCAACTTTATTTGATATAAGAAGCACTAATTAATAATAATGACTAATGTACTGTATATCAAGTACTATACCCCCCCCCCCCCCACACACACACACACACATGTTTAGTTTTTGTTTATTTCTTTGCAATTTAAACTTAACAGAACGATTGCAAAGTCGTCAGAAATCCGTCAGGTGGGACTTAAGAACATTTAATGTTTCAGTCTAAAACACATTTGCCTATATTTTTAAGTTTTTTAAGATCAAGATTTTGTTTTTCGTTAACATAACTTTAGCACGTTTTGGATTGTTATGCGTTTCTTATCTTTTTCCAGCTAATCTGCCTCTGCGTTATGATTGGGTGTGAGAATTCAGAGTCACATACTGTATAATTCGTGACGGCTTCAATTAAGTCATACAGGTGCATCTCAATAAATTTGAATATCATCAAAAAGTTGATTTATTTCAGTAATTTATTTCAAAAAGTGAAATTCGTGTATCGATTCATTACACACAAACTAATATATTTCAAGTGCTTATTTCGTTTCATTTTGATTATTATGGCTTACAGCTAATGAAAGCCCAAAATTCAGTTTCTCAGAAAAAAATTTCATTACTTTCAAAATTAATAAAAAGGGTTTTAACACAGAAATGTTGGACTACTGAAAAGTATGAACATGTACAGCACACAATACTTGATCAGGTCTCCCTATGCATGAATTACTGCAGCAATACAGCGTGGCATGGAGGCGATCAGTCTGTGACACTGCTAAGGTGTTATGGAAGCCCAGGTTGCTCTGATAGCAGCCTACAGCTTTTCTGCATCGTTGCGTCTGGTGTCTCACATCTTTCTTTTTACAATTCTCCATAGATTCCCTAAGGGGTTCAAGTTGTGCGAGTTTGCTGACCAATCAAGCACAGGCATACCATGGCAGTGTGGACAGGTGCCACGTCCTGCTGGAAAATGAAATCAGCATCTCCGTAAAGCGACGGAAGCACCAAGTGCTCTAAAACTTCCTGGTAGATGGCTGCGCTGACCTTGGACCTGGACCAACACTAGCAGAAGACATGGCTCCCCAAACCACCACTGACTGTGCAAACTTTACACTGGACCTCAAGCAACTTGGATTCTGTGCCTATGCTCTCTTCCTCCAGACTCTGGGACCTTGCAAAATTTATTTTCATCTGAAAAGAGGACGTTGGCCCACTGAGCAACTGTCCTTTGTCCTCCTGGCGTTGTCTCTGGTTAAAAAGAGTGGCTTGACACAAGGAATGCGACAGTTGTAGTCCATCTCCTGGATATGTCTATGCGTGGTGGCTCTTGAAGCACTGACTCCAGCTGCAGTCCACCCTTTGTGAATCTCCCCCAGATTCTTGAATGGGTTTTGTTTCACAATCCTCTCAAAGCTGCAATTATCCCCGTTGTGCATTTTTATGTACAAGTAGGTCTGTGTGCATGGAGTTTGCACGTTCTCCCTGTGCTTGGTGGGTTTCCTCCGGGTACTCCGGTTTCCTCCCACAGTCCAAAGACATGCAGATTAGACTAACTAATGTTATCAAATTTCCTGTAGTATGCAAATGAGTGTGCATACCCTGCGATGGATTGGCACCTCTGTCTAATCCATCCATGAGTCTTAAATATTGAATTTTTTTTTTAACAATATTCAAATTTTCTGAGATACTGAATTTGGGTTTTCACTAGATGTAAGTCATAATCATTCAAATAAAAAAAAGAAAAAACACTTAAAATATATCAATGTAATGAATCTATATAATATGAAATTCACTTTTTGCACTGAATAACTGGAATGCATCTGTATGTTTTATATACCAAGAAAGTAATAATGAATTCAAACAACATCTATATCATATATCACGATATCACATGTTTTCACCATGTCTGCATACAATCGGCTGCTATATGATTGGCTGATAATAGGTAAACGTATGAATAAGTAAGTGTGTACATGGGTTCTTAATAAAGAAGGCAGGTAATGCATATTGTGATAAATTGTGTAATAAAAAAGTATCATCCACCATTAGTACTGTTTGTTCTTCAAAAAAACATCATGTATTCCTAAAACAAAGCAAATATGCAGTACGGGTGCTGATGTATATACAAGTATATTTTATGTTATACATATAATACAGAAAATGCGTGTGCCAAAGAAGCTAATTCTGAAGTTTATGTAACATGGAAGTGACCAATTTTGCTTTCATTTTGGCCAAATGGACATTTTTCAGCGTTATTACTGTCTCGCTTCAAAACAATAAAAATTTAAAATGCAAATGATTCATATTTCTTTCAGTATTGGTAGTGAAATTGAAGCATTCCGTGCAAAATTAAGGATTTTTTCCCCAAAAAAAGTCTGTAGTGTCCGTAACCATGTAAAATTCATGTTGCAGTATCTTAAACAATTTTGCATTTTAGAATAATACACTTTTTTAATTAAGATCATTGATAAATTACAGATGGTTACAGACACTACTGTATGTGAAAGGGTATAAAGCCATTTAACCATAATAAGGATGCATAAATAATGATCTTGATACGTGCTGTAAGCCTGAAAAATGCCTGAGTAATAGAAATTATGTACTGCCTAGTACTGTGTATTTACCCATGTCCATGTGGCTTTCCATGTAGTTCATCTGTGTTAGTGCCCATCTCCCAAAAACATGCGGGTGGGTGGAGTGTTTGAATGTATGTATACTTTTTTTTTATACCTTGTGCCCAGTGTTCCCAGGATAGGCTCCAGATGCCCATCAGCCCATTAAAGTTGCTAAGTATTTTTTCAGCATATTAATGGTAAATCAATAGTGTATTTTAAACACAATACAGAATTTTGTGCAAAAAATTATAATAATAATAAAAAAAAAATCTGTATCTAGTCTACATGAAAATGACCAAAAATGCAAAAGCATATGGTATTCTGTATAGCTTCTTCTCTACAACTTAGTGTTTTAACATAAGCCATCCATCCACCCATTTCTGGTACTAGGTCATGGGGCAGCAGTCTAAGCAGAGATATCTAGACCTCCTTCTCCCTTGTTACCTCCTCCAGCTTCTCTATTGGGATACCCAGCTTCTTACCCGGGCAGACAAAATATGCTACAATCCTCTCATTGTAGTCTTTGGTCTTTTCCAAGTTGGACATGCCCCAAGCCTCTCCACACAGAAGTTTCCAGGATTCATCACAAATATGCCTGAACCACCTCAACTAGTAAGCGGAAGTCTTCGCCTTTTGTTTTAAATTGTCTGCAGACTGCATTGATCCATCTATCAATCTCTCTCTCAGCTCTACCTTTACTAATGAACAAGATCCAGAGACACTGCCTCAAGCAGAGGGGTCAAGTATCTCATCACCAACCTGAAAGCAACAATGCACCCTTTCTGTCTGGAAACAATGTCCTAGATACTCAGTTACAAACCACCCCAGAGCATGCTAGAGATCACTACTCGATGAAGCCAATAGGACCACATCATCTGCAAATGAGCAAGGTGCAATCATTCACCCCTGTCTGTGCCTAGAAATTATGTCCATTTAAAATTCTGAACAGCTTTGATGACAAAGACCAACCCTGGCAGGAGTCCAACACACACAGGTCTGACCTAATGTTGGTTATACAAACCAGACTGTCATTCTGGTTATACAGGGACCCAATAGACAGTAATGGGCCCAACACCCCATGCTCCTAGACCGGCCAAGCTCAGATGAGCCCTCTATGATCTGAGGTGTTCCACAGCCAGGATGAAATCCACGTTGCTCATCCTGAAGAAGAGGTTCAACCAAAATTTGCACCCTCCTCTCTAGTATCCTGGCAGAGACATTCTAAGGAAAATTTTTATTTTACTTCTTCAACCGAATGAGTCAGTAGGGTTCAGTAGAACCTCAAAATACTCCTTCCATCACCTGACTCTGTCCCCAATTAAGGTAATCCGTTCTCCCTCTCTTACTTTAAACAGCAAGACCCAGGCTCTGCTTCTTTGTACTGAGTTGCCTTACAGTTTCCCTAAATATCTTTGAGGTCAAACTAAAGTAATTTTCCATGGTCTCCTACCATACCTGATCTTACCCCAATGTCCATTAATGAGTTTTGGGATTAATGCCACAACAGTCACTGGCAACCTTTTGTTGTTAGGCGACAAAGTTAAGTTGACATTAAATTTGAAATGAAACACTCAAGATATGAGTGAAATCAAGACTGTACTGCAGTTGCCTTCACCTGCTGTTTGTTTGTGGGTCTTTCTGCCCTCAGTCTAGTAAGACGACTAGACTGGACTCTATTGGTTTCAGAGTAGATGACTGACTTGAAGAATATCCCATTTATTTATCTTGAGTTGGTATCAATTTATCTTTAGTTTAGTTGGTATCTCTTCACTAGCTCTAGCTCCTTTTCCACTAGAGAGTTCATGTTCCATGTTTTTAAGCCAATTTTGGTTGCCAAGGATCAGTTGACTAAGGCCCCTCCTTTGCCTGCTTTCCAATCCACAATGCACCCAATCCTTACTACTTCTCCAGGAGGTTAATGGTTGCCTACAGCAGGATGTGGTTATTTTAGACTGTGCCTGGCCAGGCCACATGAGTAAGGTCCCAACAGTCAGGTGTACCAGGTTGTTGGGACCGTACTACAGATGGAGTGAGACAAGTGATGCCAGCATGGTCCAAGCATTGTCCACAAATTTTCAATAGGTTTGAGTCTACAAAAGCATAAAGTTATAAAGTTAGCCTGCTGTAAACCAGCACCAAAGCATGATACTAACATCCCTATGCTTAATAGTTGGTACATTTTTTTCTCAGCTGCAAAGTTTAGTTGAACTTCAAGGTTGCACAAAAGAAGAAAAACATGCACTTTAGGCCATTCACATTACTATTCAGTTTTAAATCTAAAACATTTTAAATGGTTACTTTTTTGTTTCGTTTTAGTCTTCATGATGAAAAATAGGTTGTTAATGAATATTTTTGGTCATTATTTTCATTGATGAAATGAACACTGTTGGACACCAGCCTTATACACCATGGTGATGGAAAAGTCGGTTAAATGTAAGCAGTGTTAATGGTGTTCCAACAGCTTCCAGGTCATGGCAATCCTGTACCATGGTAGTTTCTGGGTTTTCCTGACCATTTCCTCCCAGCAGAGGCGATACAGTACCTACGTGTACTTTTTACAATTGTTCGAACAGATCTTGGAATTTGCATGTCTAAGAGACATTCCTGACTTTTGTATATCCGCCATCTTCATTTTTAGAGCTGCACTAAGCTCCTTGGACTTTCCCTGCAGTACTGTGTGTTTGTCAATCTAACTAGTGCTATCAAACAAAACTTTTTTTAAATGTTATTACAGAGAATATACAAGTTGCAGGTATCATGATCACTAAAAGAAAGTAGAGATTACTTGAGCTTGACAAATGACCCTTTGGGAGTTTTAGCACCACTGACTTACTGTAATAATTTTTATTAGCTCTATGTATATTCTTGACCCTGTGTTGATTTCAAACAACAATAGTCCATTCAGAGCCCAGATCTAAATCCTATTAAGAACCTGCCAAATGACTTGACATGCACAGAAGATTCCCTCACCATTTGATGGATGGAGCATTTTTGCAAGGAAGAGGATGATAAAATTCCAACATCAAGATGTGCTAGGCTGGTAGACTCTTACCTACAAAGCACAAGTGTTGCATCACAAGCAAAGTGTGCTTGAACCAAAGTATAAGGGTATGTACAGTTACACAACTTTTTTGAATAAACTGTGCATATCCATGTCTCTGTGCATTGAATGAGATTTTATGTAATGTTTGTTATGTTATGTTTATACTTATGTTCATTCTCCTCTTGCAACTTACTTAATTACCCTTCATCCTAATGGGACATGTTTTCTCAAATGCACAAATCCTCCCCCCCCCCCCCCCAGCAAAACATGATGCGGCCACCACCATGCTTCATAGTTGTGACAATGTTCTCCACAGAACCATTCTTACCCTTTTTACTTCATACATAGCACTGACCATTACGATCAACAATTTTGTTTTATCTAAAAAGAGAACACTCCTCCAAGAGACTAGTGATATGGGATAGTTTATGCCAGTTCTCTTGTAAGGGCTTCTACCTTGTATGATGTAGGATCTCTTAAAGGTTGATTTATTCACTCATTCATCATTTATATAACTTTATCCTGTATAAAGTGTCAAGGGGCCTAGCTGGAGCCAGGGCATGAGGCGGGGTACACCCTGGACAGGGTGGCAATCCTTCACAGTGCACAGACATTTCCTTTGGGATCAATAAAATATCTATCTGCATACACACACTACAGGCAATTTGGGAGCACCAGTTAGCCTAATCTACATGTCTTTGGGAGGAAACAGGAGCACCCGGAGGAAACCCACCAAGCACAGTGAGAACATGCAAACTCCATGCTCACAGAAGCAGGAATCGAACCCAGACCCTGTAGGTGCAAGGCAACAGTGCTAACCACTTAGCCACTGCACCACCACGTGGATTGGCATACTTTGGTAATCAATACCTCAAAGTATTTTACCAGTTCCTCTGTTGCTCTCTTGAGGTCCGGTTAAACATTTCAGACCAAAGTTTGCTCATCTATGAGAGTTAATCTGTGTCATAGTCTTGAAAGAGACCATGTCTGTGTGCTCCCAGTATTTTTTAATTTCCATACAACTGTTTATACATAATATTGTAGCACCTTCAGTTATTTGGAAGTTTGGAAGCTTCCAAGGAAGAAAACAGATTTGTATAGGTCCACATTTTTTTTCTGAGGTCTTCTGGAATTGTTTGGATTTTCCCATGATATGCGAAGCAAAAAGACACTGCCTAGAAGGGTAAGCTGCTGTACAGATACAGGCGCACTCCAAATTAACTCAGATCAATTGTAGCAAATCAGAAGCTTTTACCAATCATTACATCAATTTATGTTATCTTCTAAAATGTTTAAAGAGGCTACTTGTATGTAAAATGTCCTTATTTATTCATACATCCAGCCTGCAAGCTTAGAGTTTTTTTTAATGTGCTGTATTTTCTTAGGATATGTAAAGTCAAAACAAACTATATGATAATTTCATATTATCCTTTAAATGAAAAGCATAATATGGCCCACAAAAAGGATTCAGGACTGCAAGCAATGGCGCCCTCCAGTGGCCTGTGGTCGTAACTGCACTCAGCATCAAGCACAAAATAGTAATGTGAGAAAGAAAGCTTTCTTTTTGTTTGCATCTACATATGACATTGCTGTAAATCAAAACCTTTATAGGTGGAAGCTGATTTATTTATAATAAAAACTACTACATGCAACTACTAAACCTTGGAAATTTCTTTGGCTTCTGAATTTGTTTAATAATAATAATAATAATAATAATTATTATTATTATTATTATTATTATTAATATTAATATTATTGTTGTTGTTATTCTTATGCCTGATTTTTATGTTATGATATTCTAGGAACAAAATACCAACATTTTACTAATTATTTTCCAGTACAATATCAGGTTAAATATAATGATAAAATCCTTTTAATATGATTTTTCTTTTTTTTTTTAAGAAGTTGAAATGTAGCTATTATTTTGAAAATGTCAAATATTTGTGATTTTTTTTGTGTTTACTAGGATTTTATTTATTACTTACTAGGATTTTATTTATTTTATGACAAAGTAAAAAAAATTCCAATGATGGCTACTAAAATAAAACACATTACAGCTTACAGGAGGAGAGACAACTCTAATCTATATTGTATTTGGGTCATTCTACAGCACAGGGGGGAATTTGGGTACAAAATCTCCTAAAATATTTCTTCCTTTACACCTAGAATTTCTTTAATAGCCATAATAATAATAATAATAGTTTTTATTATTTAACAATTTAATAATTGATGTTACTTCTCTTCCTGGTAACACCAGTGATGATTTAGATAACTATTACTATTACTATTCATAACTATTTATAAAATTGGCTTCTAATTATGTCAAAATTAATGAATTTTTGAATGTAATCAGTGTTTATGTCCATTTTTGACAGTTATAATAATTATAAAATGAGCAACACCAATGATGTATTTAAAAGCTTTGCATAAAATTGCAAAATAAATTGGCATTTCTAAATAAATGAAGTGAGACATCTGGCATGACTTTTGCATTTGTCCAGTGCTCTTCATCTAGTTGGTCTTTTCTGCCAACTGCAAATAGACTCTACAACCAAAAATTCATAAAAGTTGGAACATTTATTTGAATAAAATGAAAACTAAAAGTTTCAAATCATCTTGTTTTGAAAAGAAGAAGAGATGCTACACCACGGTAAACATACCCCTCACCCCAACATTTTTTAGACCTATAGCAGTCATCAAATTTGAAATTGCCTCATCCAGTGGATAAAAGTATAAATTTCATTTATGTTCTCTATGTCCTATTGTGAATAAAATATTGGCTCATGTGATTTGAATGTCTTTTAGTTTTCATTTTATGCCAAAAAAATATAATAATAATTCTCCGGAATTCGGGTTGTACAATAACTCTGCTTTGTGTCAGGAGAGGTATCACCTTTTTTGATCTCACAATAAATATGCACATATACAGTCTGTCATTCACATCCTTCATTTATTTCATCCTTTTTTTCATTAATATTGCTGGTTTATTCTCTCTATAACCTAGTTCAGCTTGCTGGTGCTCCTTATGTAAATACTGTACAGTAGCCTATATATAATCACCATGAATATGTTCGTAAAAACAGTATATGTGTATTATTTGACATCATTTTTACCTCATTAATGCACTGTAAATTGTTCAATCTTTTTTTTTTTTTTACTTTACATTTTCCTCACTGCAAGTCTTGCTTGTTGTTTACTTGTTGTATAATATATGAACTGGTTTCTTTAACAATACAACTTCCCCTTGGGATTAATAAAGCACTCTATCTATCTATCTATCGACCTCTGACACAGAAACAACTTCAAATGAATTGGTGTTAACAGTAATACGAATGACACAATTTGACATAAGTGTCTGATATTTATAACATATTATTAATTATACTCTAAATGTTTACATTATTTTATAAGATATTGATGTTATTGTGAATCAGATTATTTCAGGGGGGAAAAAATCTTTAGACGAAAAGTATATGGTCTCACTTTGATGTATGATCATAGTGAAAAGACATTTCTTTGAACTTGACCTTTAAAGAAGAAAAAAAAATGCTACAATGAAATAAATACTAAACATTAAAGTGGGAAATTGTGTTTCATGATTGAAAGTAATTTAAATGATTTTGGCATCAGCAAAACTAGGTGACAGCACTTTCCACCATTTGTTTTTCTCAGAATGACCCGTATATATCTGTAAACCTGGTTATATTTTGGGGGACGATACCCAAATCAGCCGAGATGGTGGCACATGGCTTTTTTTTTTTTTTTTTTTTTCTGAAATATCTTCAATGTACTATACAGACACGGCAATTTTACAGTTTTATTACATGTGTAGATTGACATTTAATTTGTTTGTTTCTGTGTACCTTTACAACTTTTAACATATGCTGCGTTACAAAAAAACAACAACAATTGGGCAAGCCTGAACTCCCGTTAGTTTTGTCATTGCGTACTCATTCATGCCAAAATCTGTTAAAAATAGTGTTTGCTGATAAACAGCTAGTGTGACCGGGCCATAAATAGAGGTTTGACATTGTCGTGAGGACGCAGCAAAGGCGTCCAGATCCTGGACAAGTTTGTGCAAAACCTGAACAAAAGTCTGCACGATTTGGATTATCTGAACAGTCTATATCTCATGGCTACGGTCCAAGTCTGAGAGATTAGATTACAGGAAGTTTGATATCACAGTGTGCTCTCAGGGCAGGCCACTGGTCCCTGGTCTAAAAAAATTAGTTTGAGAAACTTTAGTAAGCCATGTGCTCAGCTAAGCCACGTGAGACTTGGTGCACTTTTGCGTGCGCTCCATAACAACCTGACTTTTCTCTTTGTGTTTAAGCAGTTAAGCTACTAAGTGAAATTAGGCAGCAGTGGGAAAAGATTATCTGCAGGCACTGATGCCCTTGGTGGTTCTCTAGGGGAGGAACAGATTTCAGCAGAATGCAAGACTTTGTCCTTACTTTTTCTCCATATTTGGAGACAGAGTAAACGGAGTACATTTTATTATCTCTGATTAACAAATTACAGAACTACTGTACATCCTCTTTTTTGCAGCAGTAGGCAACAGGGAAATCCTCACCATGAAACTTTAAGTTCAATACGTCTTCGTAAAAAATAAAAAAAAAAAAGGTAGTACATTTATCTACAGTATACATACATCAGTTACGTATAGTGTTTTATTTTATTTTATTTTATTTCCCTTTTGTGGCAATTCATGTATCTCCACACTGACTACAAAATAGAGGTTTTTTTTTTAGATTCTTTAGAAATCCTTTTTAGATTTTTTATAAGAGGGTTTTAATTTACATATATTTGCATGTGAGATGGTACAGATGGCTTGCTCTAAACTATTCACACATTGGCACAGCGTCCTGCGTGGTAGAAGCAAATTATTTCTGTTGATTTTAATTCAGTTACATATCAGTTCTTTTGTGATTTGTGTCGCAACAAATCTGTATCGCCATTTGTGTCACCACATTGACTCAAAAATAAATGTTATATTTATATATTTAAGTTTGAATGCATTTGCAATACAAAATTAAATCTTTACCTAGATATTGTGATAATATCTTATCAAGAGGTCCCTGGTGATTCCCATCCCTAACACATAGTCAGTAATTCTGTGGACTCAGATATTCATGTTGAGTTTTGCCTGAACTTTACTGAACGTGACCTATGGACTCGGAGACTTGTGCTAAATCTGTCCAATCAAAAGCCTTGTTTATCAGTGCATTGTTTGTTTTTAAACTTAGCTGTGTATGTGCGTATATGGTTTGGTGACCAGGAAAGACTAACTTGGTTCTTTTTAAACATTAATATAAATATTTACTATGAAGCACTTGCAGGCATCATGCCGAATGAGAAAACGTCGAAGAGACAAGAAAATCACCGATGCTGTCTCGTATTTCCCTGGCGAAGGTCACGGTGGCCCTGTTGTAAAAGAGAGATTTCAGAAGCTAATAAACACGAGACCAGAAAAATACAGTACATTGCCACCATGTACTTCTAGTACCATTATTTGCTTCGAGTCTTGATAAATACTTTTAAATTCTTAATCAAATCGTGCAGCCCTAGTTGCTAGTGTATTTTAACTGTTATTGGAAATAGGTGTGAAAATAATTAATGCAAAAAGGATATTCAAAAGGCTCCTAAATATAAACAGCCATTTATCATTCGCAGTTCTTCAGTGCTGTCTATCCTCATGTTTAGCTACTGTATACGTCACAGGAAGTCAGTATTAACATAAAAGTTCGCTGCTTCTGTACCTAACCAGCATGCTTTTTTCTTCTTTTCCTTCTTTCTACCAGGCGTTTGGACAGGCTCACTCCAACCAGAGGAAGGTGGCGGCTGATGGTGAGAGTCGGGAGGAATCTCTGCTCCAGGAGTCGGCATGTAAGGAAGCGTACTACGAGCAGCGCATGCAGGAGCTACAGACCGAGCTCAGACAGGCACGCAATTCCCTGACCAACACACAGTCAGAGAACGAGCGCCTGTCTACCATCGCCCAGGAGCTCAGGGAGGTAAGAGATGGTATCGTGCGCAAGGTCACACACAACTAGACAAAGTTGTGTGTGAGTGTGGGTGTTTTTTATTTTATTATTATTATTATTTTTTATGAATACAGAACATTTCTGCTGGCAAACTAGAAGCTTTTTTTGATTATTGTGGACTATAAAATATAACATTTTTCAGTCATCACTGATCAAAAATGGTTGAGTTATGGTATATCAGAATCATTAAAAAAAAAAACTAAAATGTTTATTTTCTTTGATAGTTTAATGATGAAGGTCATAGTCACATTTATCTTCATTCAACTGTATTTGTATTGTTGGCCACTATATTGACCTTTGCACTGTACATGTGATTCTACTAATGACTCAGCAGTTTATTGTGTTTCACAAGACCAATCTTACACACATCAGTTGAGCATTACGGAGGCTGTTTAATGAGTCTTATCGGTCATGAATCTTGACAAAATCATATCAGGGTTTTCAACCCATGTTGTAACGTCAGAACTGTTACTTACTGTAATCGTTTAGTGTTAAAGCTGTACCAGGACACGTTTGTACAATGGTGGCCAAAAGTATTGAGACAAAAGTGAAATTCAGTATTTAAATGACATTGTATTTATTTATTAAAAAATTTTTTTTAAGATCAAGATAATCAGAATAATTTGTTATATTACAAAAACAGAAATTTTGCACAGAAGTTCACAATTCACCTGAGAATTCCCCGGTTTTGGCTATTTTTGTCCAGACATGGACATTAGAAAGTAAAAGTCTTGCCACATGTTTGCTCCATCTGTTAATTAAACCAGCTGACATTATTTAGCACAACATTTTAGCCAGATAATCGAAAACCTATTAGTGACATCACCTGTTTTGTGCACAGGGAGAACTATAACACATGGCATATGTTGTCTTAATACTTTTGGCCTCCACTTTATATTTTATACTCCACTTCATATTTATTCTACTGTATGTGAGCCGAGTGATCACTGTTAGCTTTAACTAGTGCAGGATGATTTTCTCTATTAATCCAGATGATTCAAGTTAATGAAACGGGCAGCAGGTCACTAAGGACTTCATTTAAAATCTAACTTTCAATCTTAAGCTACACTTCCGGCAAAATTAATTTCCGTCTTCAATGTGATCGATGGATATTCAAATTGGGAAAAAAATATTTGTATTTGTTAGCAACATGCTAGCCAGCCAAGGTAGAGGAACGATTCATATTTTGTTTTTCAAATGAAAGTGTCTGTATGTTGAATGATCTAAAACTAATTTGTGTACGTACAGTGTAACTCCTTTAAAAGTAAGAACTTTTTCTTAGTTTATTTCGAAACATTGTTTATCGTCACTCCATAAACAGAAAATCTCAGATTTTAAAATAAAACCCAGAGTTGCCTTCTATTGTGCTGGTGTTAGATATTATGAAAACGAGCTCCCCATTTACTCTATCAAGAAAGCAAATAACAAATAATTATTATTATTTTTTTATATTATCCCCCCTCGTCCCCACCTGTCATGATGGGACACTTCCACATCAGCGACAGCCACCAACCAGAGGGGACGTAGGCTAACACGCGCTTCCTCCGATGCACGGGAAGCCGCCATCACATCTTTTTGAGCTGTCACTCACACCATTAGGGCACAAAACACACTCTGAGGAAAGTGCTATCCGATCCGTTCCGCTTGCTCGAGCTCACAGACACCCATGATTGGTTAGTGTTGCTATGATTGAGGTCTGACTGCGAGTGTGTCCTCCCTCGATCCCTGCTGAGAGAGTTCGGCCTTCTTTAAGTTCCCAGATACGGATGTCTGTATCATCACCTGGGAATTTAACTGATGATCTCTGGATGATCAAGGCTAGCAGTTTACTGCTGCATTTCTCAGGAATATGTCCATTTTGCCACTATTTACAAGAGTGTACAAGTTTATATGTTTACGATCTAAATTCATATTAAATTAAATAAAATTTCATACCTTTTTCTTCCTCTTTACACTACCGAAAACCTCTCAAACCGTGACGTCTCAAACCCAATGTACGACATTCAGAAGTACAGTATGCACTATAGTTTTTAGTAATTTTTAAGCATACCTACTAAATACAAATGCATGATATAATTCTGACTTCTGTGAATTAGACTTTTTACTCCATCAGATTTCTTCAGAGCCAGCTGCTTTGTAGTGGTCTATTAAAACAGACGTGCAGTAATTGCTAGCTAAGTGCACATACACATGCAGGTGTTATTACTGTCTGTTCCTGGTCAAAGAGACTGTAATCCTGATGATAACCGCCAACGAATATCCTTTTACTGGCCTTTATTAGAGCGCCATCGTGTTGAAATCCCCTGCGGACGCCGGTTTGTCCTGCTGTTGCTTGGCCTCTTCCACTATCTGATCTGGCAAGCACCCGTGCCAGGCATGATGCCAGCTTTGCCCTTTGCTCCATGACCTGAAACAAGTGGAATCCACTTACACGCCTAGGTCCATATACACTCTTATGCAAGCACAAATTAATCCCTCACTAATTACTTGTGAAAATCTTCCAGCTCCGCTCTAACCGACCCCGTCGTTAGCTGTTGCAGGTTCCAGAAATTGTGCAGACACGAAATGAAAACACGGCACTGATTTGCAATTAAATTATCATTTTTGCGGATTAGGGGTCTTCTGTGAAAATTTGAAATAAAAACCCTTTTTTTGAGCTTTTACTGTATGTTTCCTTAAAATGCTTCAAATCACATTTCAAGCATAATGTCTGTCAAGCTAATAGTCTTTAGCATCTTTTCATGAAAAAAAACCTCAAGGCGCCAAATCCTTTCCGACTCAGTAGCTGTGGAGATGTGCTTGAATTTCTGTCAACCTTTTCTTTATTTCGGCACATTTCAACCTAGTCAGATAAACACACACACACCACACACACAGGGTTCTGCTTTGTCCCTTCATGTTCTGCGTAACAGCTGTGACTCCTTAGGCGATAGAACAAATTTGTAGCTCAGATGAAATTGAAGCGGTTATTGTAACGTGGGCTTTCCTCCTTTTTAAACATTCCTTTTCAGTTTCTGAGCGCATGACGCATGTAAAAACACGCAAAACATGAATCAGATGAAAGAAGGAGCTGGATCACAACATACTGAAATTACAAGGTTCTGTGCGGGTAAAGAACAGATCACGGTGATTAAAGTTTAGACCTTTTATCTGGCATCATGTTGATCGCACGATGCCTGTATGAGGATTACATTTAACATGGGTCAAATCCTGAGACACTAAACCGATGTTGGATACCGTTTGCCTTCTCTATCAATTGATAAGTAGGTAATAGATAAGAAACACATTAGAAACACACCTAGAAACACGTTATCTGCAAGATAGTGTGGCAGCAAGCAGATCAATTGCTGCAGATTGTAGTTTGGGAGGAATTTTCATACTGAAACATGACAGACATGCATTGTGTAACAGCACTGTAACGGGTTCGACCCATGTTGCACGGGCGGCACCTTTTTTGCAGTAATGTTCTCGTTATGTGTTTGACATCCAGGACAAACTTTTGCTTTGCAGCGTGGCACTTTCACCCCTCACTAAAAGCCTATTTTATCTAATCTTTTACATTTATTTTATAGTTGATTTACAGTATTTTTCAGACAAACACTTCTACAATCACAATTGTTGTTTTTTTCAGTTCATTGAATGCATAATGTTTCCAAAGTCAGTAATTATAAATTAAGTTAATATTGATAATGTCCAGATCAGAATAAAACCTGCATTATGTAAACACCTCAGTCAGAACTGTCTGACCTGATTTTAATCGTAACAAGAGGAATTGTGTAAACCATTAATAATCCTTTCAGTATGTAAATATTATCCTGATCCGATCGCTTCTGTCTTATAGGAGTAAATATGTATATTCTTTCTGAAATGAAGAAAGAATTTTCCAATGTCAGGGTAACATTAGTTGACGTTTCAGAGTGGGAAATTTTGCTTCTGTTCCTAATTTGGTAAACTTCCTTAAAACAACTCTCACACATCTGTGTTTACTTTCATTCACTGGGTCTCTGGCTGATTAAGAAGCACTGATTGGTTCACATTTCGTACATCATAAAGCATCTGACAATCATAGATGAGACTGATTTTTTGTAAATCATCATGCAGAGGAATTTTTGGATAAAAATACTATTACTTCTGTTATATTTCGAGCCGATTAAGCACTTCACATCGGGCAGACTCACTTTGCACATGTCAAAAAAGTTTTATACTAATTAAATGCTATGAGTCAAAAAAGTTTTATACTAATTAAATGCTATGCACGTACAGTAAACACAAGTCTTAGCAGACCTTGCGTCCTTGTACACACTTAATGTTTTTAAAGGTGGAATCTTTGTCCTTGAATGATTTCGATCAAATTGAAGGAATTTGGTCTCTGTATACATACTGTAGCTACTGTTAGAAAGCGGTCACTGAAGACTCGGGTAAATTTTTTTAACTACTTGTGCAATACATCCACTATTCAAGTCCCTATATGGGAAACAATCAAGTCTAAATATAATATAAAGTTTATTCATTAATATGATTATTTTTTGCCAGAGATGCTGTTAAATGCTAATATATATA
>JAQMYI010000016.1:13747297-13759740 GCA_030014275.1 Clariallabes melas
CTACTGGCAATTTGGGAACACCAATTAGCCTTATCTGCATATCTTTGGATTGGGGGGAAAAAAACGGAGTACCTGGAGGAAACCCACCAAACACATGCAAACTCCATGCACACAGACCCGAGGTGGGGATCGAAAACCTCGACCCTTGAGGTCGGGGGTGACAATACTAACCATTAAGCCATGGGTAAATTTTCCTGTCTTGTGCCTCATGTTCCCATGAGATCCAGAACCACTACTAACCTAACCCGGAGAAAGTAGTTGCCGATAAGAAGGATGACCACGATTTTGTTTTCACTTTAGGTCTATTTTCCGACTAGGGGATGGATGTGTGTGGATGCCACAGACCCAATGAAAGGAAACTGGTTGCGTTATGTGAACTGGGCCTGCTCATCTGACAAGCAGAACCTGTTTCCTCTGGAAATCAACAGAGCTATTTATTACAAAGTGCTCAGGGTAGGAAACTTTTAATTAGCTTGTTTTATAATGCTGTAATAAATAATTATTACATTAATTCAAAAAAAAAAAACGACCATAGACACATGTTGCTTATACCTGTAAATGTAAAGGGAATTAAAGAAAAACCAAAGTTACTAGTCTTTCCTTTTGCAGCTAAAGACAAGCTCTTTAAGTAGTCGCTTGACAGTGCGTCAAGGCCCGTGTGGTATTTCTCTGCACTAACTAACAAGCTCGTCTCTTATTGGCTCTTCTCTGTGACGTCGCTCCCTGTAGCCAATCGCGCAGGACGAAGAACTGCTTGTGTGGTACAATGGAGAAGATAACCCAGAGATAGCAGCTGCATTAGAGGAAGAAAGGAGCAGCAACTTTCACAAGCGAAATTCACCAAGAGCAAAGAGAGGTACAAGATGTCTTTTCATGCGTAACAGCAACAACAAAAAAAGCCACACCGCGGTCTCGACTTAGTGCCCCGAGAAACGAGAACCAACTCGGTGTATTCTGATCAAGTTCGAGCTGAAGTCGCAAACGTCAGCTAACTCGATAGCATTGGTGAGCTAATCTTATAGCTACATCCTATGAGCATTACCTAGAGAAATCTCAAACGCGTATGAATTATACGGATTATTTCAGGTGTATTTAAAGGACGAATAAAGAAAGAGAGTAAGAGACGAGCGGGTAGATAGTTGGGAGTCACCTCGACAGGTTTGTTACAGAAAGCCTCGGGTTTGTACTTGTCACAGCACCGAGTGACCTTCCTTCAGGTGTGGATAAGATGTGTTGAACGAAATAATCACGCAAAACCCACAGGATGCAGCGATTAAACGGACAAATAAACCGACTTTACCTCATTCACGGTGTATAATTATATATATATTTTTTTAAAAAGTAAAGATATCAGCTGGTTTGGGAGTAATGACGTTAAATAACTTCAGGACCTCCTTAGAAACCAGTCAGGTTTTAGGCAACAGGTCAGATTCTGGAGCATGTCCCTGAAAACAGATTGTTGGATTTACTCAAGTTTTCACTTCAAACTCCTGAAACAAGCTAGGATACACGATATGGACAAAAGTATTTGACAAAACCTGTTAATTATTGAATTTATGCGTTTCCAGCAGGACCCTAATCCACAAGGGACGGGCAATCTTAATGCTTCAGCATACCAAGACATCTTGGACAATGCTATGCTTCCTCCAACTTTGTGGCAACAGTTTGTGGAAGGCCATTTTGTATTCCAACATGATTGTACCCCAGTCGCTATATATGTATTATATATATATATAAAGATATGGTTTGATGAGTTTGGTTGAAGAACAAGACCGGCCCGAACCGATCCCTGTGACCTTAACCCGATCGAGCACCTTTGGGGTGAACTCGAACTTAAGATTGCGAGCGAGGCCTTCTCGTCCAACATCAGTGCCTGACCTCATAAATGCTCTACAGAATCGATGGGCACGAATTCCCACAGAAACACTCCAAAATCTTGTGGACAGCCTTCCAAGAAGAGTGGATGCGGTTATAGCTGCATTTTGACTTGTATGTATTTGGACACAATGTTCTTGCAGGTTAGATTTGTCCAATACATTTGTCCAAATAGTGTATGTTACACCAAACCCAACCTGATTATGGAAACAAATCTAATGCTACATCTTAAATACGCACATCTAAAAATGTATTAAGTTTACTGTTTATAAAGTTGTGATTAATCCATAAATAAAATTGAAGTCTTTCATGACAGTTTTAGCTGTTTAGTGGAGCCCTTAAGACTTAAAAATATATTACAATTACAGGATTGTGCAGTACAGAGTGACGTATACTTTTTTTTTTTTCTTTTTTTTTTTCTTTTTTTTTTCAGCACAACCTAGGCAATATGATGAACTGAATTTTATTTCATTTTAACCAACATGACTGAGCAAAAATGTAAAAAAAAATCGGTCACATAGGCAAAGAAATAGCACAGACACACATGATGTTTTTTTCTGGTTGTTTTCGTTTGTTTTTATAGTCAACAAAATAATAATACTGTAATATGCTCATTTTGGGAGTTCTACATATTTGCAACGTCATTCCCATATTCCTGTAGTGGTAACATTTACACATTATAAAAGTATTGGTAACTTTTGTTCTACCCGGCATATTTGTAAACCCAAATGAAAGAGAGTTCCCACACTGGCAAGACTTCCATATAAGCATGTATATAAAATGTATTTATTTATTTTTAATCCGCATTGACCTATGCTGTGTTGCCGGCACGGATCTGTGCCGCTTGTGTTTTACAGGGTTAATTTAACATCGCATGGAATATACTATTTTAATAGATCCGAGTGATCCGTAAACAAAGTTGTCTTTTATGACCGCTTCAGCTGCTTAGATTAACAGCTAGTTTCTAATGTCCCTGAAACAGATTTGTCTAAAAGGAACATTGAAAATGAAGTAAGGTTATTATTCAATTATATTCTATATTCAAAGTCTGCATTTTAACAGCTTATTAAGCAGAAGATATGTGTTCAATATGAGGGAAAGGAGAATGTTAGGCCCAAGGTTTGAGGAGAAAAATCAGACCATCAGTTTCTATCCACACTATAGTTTTAATCAAAAATATTTCTGCTACAAAATGCTACATTCACTCATTTTTAACACATATCGAGGATTATGTGTTGAAAATTAGTGAATGTAGCATTTTTTTTAATGCCCTACGGTTCTTTTTGCTCAGTTCTGACACAGTGCTATATTTTTAATGCTTCATGTCACTTTTTTTTCATACAGACTGCATTAGTACGTGTTTAGAAATTGACTTCATAATCATTGTAATATCCCAAGATACTGTGGTAGGAAATTGGTTCTCTTTAGACAATATTTTTGATTGCAGCTCACATTTCATGTGTTAAATCTTCCCAATGCAGGAAAATGGAATTTGTAAAAGTTTTTAAAATTGTTTATTAGGAATGTGGATTTTTTTTCTCCATGGGGTACAGGCAAGAACCCTTTTCCCCATGAACATAACAGTGCAGTGGACTATAATAAATTTGAGTTTCCGATGTAGGCAAAACCTTGGACGGAGGTGTTGAACATTCCTTGCACAGAACAGAGTCGCAGCACAGCACGTATTTCATTTTGAGTAGATATGTCTGTCTGAATCAGACTTTGAATAAGATGTTACTTTTTAACTGTGTCATTGTAACGCCACTGTTGTCTTTGAGCTGTTTTAAATAAGGATTTTTTTTTTTTGGGACCATTTCTTACACTGTTTTCCTTTGACTGTTGTCATACAGGTTTTTGTTGCAGCTGCTAGTTGTTGCATAATACACGGAGATGACTGTGTTAATCCTCCATGTTTATTTGTTAAAATGCGGAGCAGGCTTTATGCATTTTTATGACTATCTGAATTGGCACTTCATATTTCGGGACATTTTGTAGTAATAATAATAATAATAATAATAATAATAATTTAAATACTGGCCATAAACATCATGTCCCCATCATCTGGATTTTGTATGAATGTTTAGCTGGCATACATAAACAGCATAGTTTTTGTTTTTAAAATTATTGTTTATTAAAAGATTTAATGCCTTTCTCTCTACAGCAAGAAAGAAGCTTTTGGAAACAGCCAGACGGGCTGGTTTGGGAAGATTATCTAGGCAGAAGCCATTGAACACAACACCTACTGTCACAGAGATGCGCGATTCAGATAAAGGTTGGTTATTTTTGTTAAATGAATCAATTCTTTGCATTAATTCTTGCTGTAATTGTCGGTAAATTATAATTATCATTTTAATAATAAGTGGAAATGGCACAATAGTCAGTGTTTACAAAGTGTCAGTGTTGCTTTCTAAAATGATGCTTGTAATTATTTTTGTCAGGAATAACTACAGAGCAAGAGAGACCCTCTGTGTCTTCAGATCCATCTCAGGAGACTGGAGCTTCACGTATATCCGCCACAGAGACTGGGGACGTTTCTCTGTCTTCTCTTCCTACAGCCGTGTTGGAGCTAAAGGAGAGCGAGAAGTCAGATGAAGGAGAACTGCAGCCAGATGGGAGCCTTGAGCATTCTGCAGCGTCACAGTCAGGAAACAGGAGTGAGCAGCCTGACCCAGAACCAATTTTTGTTCACCCTGTCAAGGAGGGTTCTGAGAGTCCATTGCATGAAGTGGCATTAGTTTCTCCAGAGCCGGATGCAGAGGGGGACCCTGAATTTGAGGATGATGCACAAGATGGCAACTACCATTGTCAGTACTGTGAATGTCAGTTTTCCACCAAACACAGCCTGGAGCATCACATTAGCACTCACAATATCAGAAACCACCAGACCCTCACCTTTAAATGCAGATACTGTGCCAAGCCATTTGGTTCTCAGGTAGGCAAGCGCCGGCATGAAAAACGACACGAAAGCGGGAGTAAAGGCCTGAAAAGGCCAGGGTCCCTAGCTGGGACAGCGTTTCTCCATGATTCGTCTGGGTGTACTGACTCTCCCATTTCTGGTGGTGTGACATCTCCAAGTCCCACCATTACAAGTTCTCAAAACAATACGCCTCATCTAAGCTCAGAAACTTTGACTAAAGATGCTGGAGTTGAGCCGGATCCATCTCTTGTTTCGGAAGAGAATGGTGAATCAAAAGAACTGCACCCTTGTAAATATTGCAACAAGGCTTTTGGCACTCACACCAACATGCGCAGGCATCAGCGCAGAATTCATGAACGTCATCTCATGCCAAAAGGAGTGCGGAGGAAAGGAATACTCCTACAGGCTGTTACATCTCCGCAGCTACAACAAGGTCAGAGCTCAGTGCTCCAGGAGGCATCGACACATAATAGCCCTCCACTTATCTATGTGCCTAGTGTAGATACTGACGATGAGGTTGAGCGAGAGGACAGCATGGTCGATGTTTCCAAAAACATCTCGGAGAATCTCAGCCTTTACATAGATGGAAAGATCCTATCCACAAGCACGGTCAGCAGCTGTGAAGTCATAGAAGTTGATTCTAGTAGTCCAGGATTGTTTGGACTTGATGCGGTCATCTTGAGTACAACTCAAATAAGTCAGGCTCTCCAAATTGAAACACAGCAATGCCATCTAAAAGGGCCTTCAGTTATTGATCAGTCTGTAGCTAAGAGAAGAACGTCCACACCACCACTTCTTCCCACTGTGAAAACAGAACCTGATAACATGTCATCTGCTGCATCTTCATCTTCAACTTCCTCACAATCTTCTTCTATGGGAGGTAACACCTTCCCACAGCAAACAGAGACATTGGCCTTTCAAAAGGAGAAAACAGTTTATCTTTCTCCCAAATTAAAACAGCTTTTGCAGACCCAGGACAGTCAGAAACCAACTCTTGCTCTAATTACAGACAGCTGTAAATTGACTACTCCGCTTTCCGTATCCTCTTTGCCTGCTGCTCAAGGAAGATTTAAAAGAAGGACTGCTTCTCCTCCTACACATGTAGAAAACAGCTCATCCCCAAGCATAGAGAGCCCAGTCAATGAAACACAGGATTCTTTTGCCGTGTCAAAGGTTGAAAGTGACGCCATGAACTATTCCTGGAGTGTATCCAGCAAAGAGCAGAGGGACTGCATGAGTCCTTCTGGAAAGGTCTGCCCAGTCTTGGTAAGTGGAGGCAGTTCTTGCAATCAGCTGCCTCTTGACCTTTCTGGTGCTATTGGTAAAAGAGGTGACAGCATAAGCAAAGGACCTAGCGAGTCTGTATTGGATTTAAGCACACACCATAAGAGTGTGACTGACCACAAAACAAAAACAAACATACTGTTACACTCACATGTCAAGCGAAAGAAGCCAAATACCAGCATGTTGGAAAAAGTATTAATGAATGAGTACTCCGGCTTGAGCTCAGCTGGAGGGGAGGGCTCTCCTCGTCTTGGTAGCCCAGACACTCATTTGTCCTCAGGCAGCACCACAGGCGTTTCTCCATCTAGTGTGTGTTCGAACTCGGAAAACCCTCCTCGTGAATCTGTCTCTCCACCCTCCCTGACTCCTGTGACTATAATTCCTTCTTCCCCATCATCCTCAAGCCAGGCATCCTCTACACCCCCACCTCCTGTTCTGCCCACAGTCCCTTCACCGCCACCTCTTTCTCAGTTTTCAGATACTGCTTTTCCTAAACTGTCTCCCAAACCTTTTTATCCTACAGTAGATGAAATGTCAGGGTTTCCCAACGTAAAAGAAGCATGCCTTGAATTGAAAAATTCAGACGATGAAGACATCTACCAAACTGCTGAACAGTTAATTACTACAACTGATGCACTGCCTCAAAGTCCCGAGGACACAAAAAGTCATTGTCATGCGGAATCTTTTTCCACATCCGAAACACTACTTAAGTGCTCAACCTCAGATCCTGAGTTAGATTTGCTAAAAAATACAAAAGATTATATTTTTTTGCATGAAAGTAACACTGACTCCGAAGCCATTCAAAATAGTTCCTTTGATAGAACGTCACCTCAAGGCCACAATATTGCAACTGGCATGTCTCAAAGCCTACAATCCTCCCACTCTCCTGTGCACATTGCACAAAATATGGACTCACATTCATCCTATCACAACATAGTGACAGATTCTAATATGCAGTCATTAGTTGATGATGGACTAGTTAAGCATATGGTTGAAGATGAGGTTGGAAGCACAGTCGATGATGATGATGATGATGATGATGATGATGATGATTCCTCATTTAGACTACCAGAAAAGACTTTGGATGGTGGGGACGCCTTAGAACTGGACATGTTTACAAAAAGTTTTGTATGCAATGTCTGTGAGGAACCTTTTCACTCTATTAAACAACTTAGCAACCATATCGTAAGCCATGCTGTAGAATGGCCTTTTAAGTGTGAGTTTTGCGTGCAGTTATTTCAAAATGCTGCATCTCTTTTGGAGCATCGCTCCTCTCTCCACGGAGTTGGGAGAATTTACTGTTGCTCAATCTGTGCCAAAGAGTTTGCTTTCCTCTGCAACCTCCAGCAACACCAGAGTGACCTGCATCCTGGTCAGAGCCTTGCTCACACCATGGTTGAAAATGGCAAGCTCAGGCCTCAGAATTACACTGATCCTACTCAGGTGACTATGGAGAGAAATTCTTCATCCTCAAGCCCTGACACAATTGTAGATGGGTCCTCTCAGGACTCATGCAAATTGTTGAACTGTAGTAGTGATAATGAGGAGGCTGAACAAGGAGAAGAACAAGAAGACCCCACAGAAGAGCTGTACACTACAATAAAGATTATGGCCTCTGAAGCTGGAAAGCCCAAATGCCCAGATGTACGCCTTGGCATCAATCAACACTACCCCAGCTTTAAGCCTCCCCCGTTTCCCTACCACAACCGAGCAACTGCTGGCTCCGTAGCCTCCGCAACTAACTTCACTACCCACAACATACCCCAGACATTCAGCACAGCAATCAGGTGTACAAAATGTGGCAATAGCTTCGACAACATGCCTGAGCTCCACAAACACATTCTAGCTTGTGCTAATGCAAGCGATAAGAGACGGTACACACCAAAAAAGAACCCTGTTCCCCTCAGACAGACGGTGAATCAGCCTCAGAATGGCATTGTCTTACCCATAACAACTGCCGTTGGGGGACAGAATGCCTTCCGTAGGATGGGTCAACCCAAAAGGCTCAATTTCGTCCAGGAGGTACCTGCCAAGATTAAGATTTCTGCCTTAAATAAGAAGAAAAACCAGCTTGTCCAGAAGGCTATATCTCAGAAGAAAAAGGCTGCTACTTCTTTAAAGAAAGCTTCCATTCTGGGAGAAGAGCAAGAGATCCAAGCGTGCCCATATTGCAATCGAGAATTTACATATGCTGCCAGCCTTGCAAAGCACACTGCTTGGAGTTGTCCTCAGAAACCAGCTGCTAAAAAAAAGAAAGGTGCCCTAATGTCTCAAGACAAAAACATGAAACTCCGAAGTCGAGTAGCAGACTCAGAAATCAAACAAGAAGGCAACCCTGGCCTGGCTGTAAAGCCATTGGGGAAAATTAGGACCCGGAGCTCAGAACTGTCAGAAAGTGATGTTCCAGTTAAAAATGGTAAATCAGGGAACCCTCAGAAACCTGGTAAAAGACTAGCCTTGGAGAAGGACCACTCAGGCCCCAAAAGCAAGAAAGGCAGAAAGAGCAAGCTTCAACCTTCAGTCCTGTCCTCATCACAGCCACCTGCAAAAATGCAACACAGTTGGAAAGCTATAGCTGTCAAAAAAGAGGGTGAGAGAAACCCACAACTGCATCTTAAAAAAGAAAAGCATTTCACAAAGAGACGACGGGAAAGAGTTGGTGGCCCAGTGACCCGCAGTCTGCAGATGTCAAATACTTCACCACCTGGAGAAGTGAAGACTGAAGATCCACCAACTAATTAACCTGTACATGGAGAACATAAGGTGCAGAGAAAAGAAATTTGACACATTTTTTTAGTATTAGATCCAATCTAACCAACCAGTGTTTAATAGTGTTCTGTAATCATGAAAATGTTTTTTCTGTTCAACCATCCGGTGTTATCATCCAAAATACTTTTTATTGCTACTAAACATTCACAGAGACTTATTTTATTAAAAAAACAAAATAAAAAATTATTTATTCACCTTTTTTTTACTTTACAGAAATCCTATTTAAGTTGGCAAAGTGGATTTTGTAAAGACCCCTGAGGGAAGACTGCCGTTGAGATGTGCTGGTGAACACAATGTGAACTAGTTGGAGTGCTAGACTGATCAGATATGATATCAGGAGCCTTACCCACCTTTGTATGCTTCTGTTTTGCTGACGGAAGCATGCTGTTTATGCACTTTGGTAAATAAGCATTTGTGGATTTCACACAAAAACCTAATGACTCTAAATTTACATATATATGTATGTGTGTGTATAAACATACATACATGCACGCATGCATACGTGGATACACACACACCAATCGGCTACAAATCTCTGAAAAAAGTCAATGTTGGTCATGATAGAAAGGAACCGGAATATTCGCTGAACCACAGTCTGTTGTTACGGGGCTCAGCAGGCAAAGAGCCCAATGTGGCTGACTTGACTTCCAAATTCCCAAGATCTTAATTTGACGAAGCGCCTAGGGGTTGTGCCGAACAAACCAGTCTGCTACACGGAGGCTCCACCCCGCAAACAGGAGCAGCTGCCAACATCCTGGTGCCAGACACCACAGTGTACCCCCAGAGGCCCTGCAGCGCCATGTTCCAAGGGGCATGGAATAGGTGGAATCCAACCCTACTGTAGGTGGTGGTAAAGATAATATGGCTGATCGGTGTGTGTGTGTGTGTCTTTGTAAAATCTCAAAAGTAATATTACTTTATAAATAAGGGGCCCTTGTGGTTCCATTAATAATGATGGATGATTATATTGCAAAAAGGCAATCCTTTATTACTTAATACACCCATTTTTTGTTATTTCATATGTTTTTGTCCTTGTGTTCTGTGAGATTTTAGAATTCTCTTACTGCATGTTTTGTGTAAACAACATGGCTTGAGTGACACTTGTGTCAATACTCTATTTTGTCCTGCTTTACTTTTATCATTGCAAATGTAAAAGAATTTATGTGAATATTTAATGTAATGCTCCATAGGGAATGCAATATTTGTTAAAATGAAGCGCTCACATTTTAGACAGGTGTTTTGTCTTTTTTTCCCTTCTCTCTTTTGTGAACAAAATAATGAAACATGCTGTTTGATACAGTCAGAATGAGTGACAGTGGTATGATGTATGTATGTACGTTTGTGATATTAACTATCTGAAGCAGGCATTGTGGTTTTGTCTGTACCTTTTATAATCTGTAGGATTTACAGCAGGACTGCTGGCCATTAAAATTACACTAAATTACAAATGAGAAAAACACTGTTTTAACTGAAAATAAGCCATCTCCTTACACTTTTCTCAAACAGGACAACATTAAAATAGTGCCATGATGGAACTGTCTGCTTGACTCATTCTGATCACCTTATAAAACTCTCCATGCATAGGGTGTGGTTGGATGATCAGTTTTATGATCACCAGATTTAAGCTCATCAAATTTTGACCTGTAGCATGTGACGGGGCGGCAGTGTGGCTTAGTGGTTAGCATTGTCGCCTTGCACCTCCAGGGTCCGGGTTCGATTCCTACTATGGATTTGTGTACATGGAGTTTTCATGTTCTCCTCGTGCTTGGCAGGTTTCCTCCCAGTGTCTAAAGACAAGCAGATTAGGTTAATTGGTGTTTCTAAATTGCCCGTAGTGTGTGTGAATGTGTGTGCCCTGTGATGGATTGGCACCTCGACCAAGGTGTACCATGGTACATGGTATTCTAAGAAAAGATACAGCAGAAAGATCTGTTAGAAACATGAAAGTAAAATTTTGCTCAAAGTGTTAATTTCCTGTATTTATGAAGAAATGGGAAATTTTAATGATCACTGGTAAAACCAATGTGGTGATCTGGTAATAGAAATCTCCAAATATACTTGTGAACATTGTGCAGCCTGTCAGGTTTGCATCACGCCATCCAATTTCATACAACAGCCTATCATTACATTTACCTAAATCTTAGCTGGCTAGCTGAATAAAATATAGGTAGCTACAGTATATCACAGGGTAATATGGACATTGGCTTTATTTCTAGCATGTGTCAGTAGCCACTGGTTATAACTTGAACATGGTTCATTCAGGTCTTTCATTTTTCTTATGCATAGCTAATGTATTTATTTTTTATTAATTTTACTTAATATTTAATTGGATCACATTAGCAAAAAAAAAGATATTACATATAACATATTAATAATTTATTATTGACTAATTTTATTTATAAAACATTAATACACTAAATAGTCGTGTAGTGGTTAGCACTGTGGCCTCACATCTCCAAGGTCGAGGCTTTGGGTCTGTGTGCGTGGAGTTTGCGTGTTCTCTTCATGCTTGGTGGGTTTCCTCCTACAGTCCAAAGACATGCAGATTTGGTAAATTGGCATTCCCTAATTGCACGTAGACTGTGTGTGTGTATGTGTTTGCCTTGTGATGGATTTTCACACAGTTCAGGATGTACCCCACCTTGTGCCTTAAGTCTTCTGGGATAGACTCCGGGCCCCCCCCCCCGTGATCCTGTGCACAGGATAAGCTGTATAGAAGATTAATGAATAAATAATACAGTAAATGTCTTTAGAAGTCTTTAAACATGAGATTCCAGCAGTTAAACCTAAAGCAAAATATTTTGCTAAATTAAGAATTTAAAACATTTTATGTTCCTTGTTTTGTGGTGATCAGAGTGGCAGTGTATCCAGAATCTAACTTAGGAACACTGGGTGATGGGTGCTGAGGCAACAATGTTACTTAGTGCACTATTGTGCTGCATAAAGTATTTTTTTAAATAGGAATCAGTGAATTGTACAGGTGAAACTCGAAAAATTAGAATATCGTGCAAAAGTTTGTTTATTTCAGTAATGCAACTTAAAAGGTCAAACTAATATATGAGATAGACTCATTGCATGCGAAGCAAGATAGTTCAAGCCGTGATTTGTCATAATTGAGATGATTATGGCATACAGCTCATAAAAACCCCAAATCCACAATCTCAGAAAATTGGAATATTACATGCAATCAATAAAACAAGGATTGTACATACAACATATGCCTCTGAAAAGTATAAGTTTGCATATGTACTCAAGACTTGGTTTGGGCCCCTTTTGCAGCAATTAATGCCTCAATGCGGCGTGGCATGAAAGCTATCAGCCTGTGGCACTGCTGAGGTGTTGTGGAAGACCAGGATGCTTCAACAGCGGCCTTCAGCTCTTCTGCGTTGTTCGGTCTCATGTGTCTTATCTTTCTCTTGGCAATGCCTCATAGATTCTCTATGGGGTTCAGGTCAGGCGAGTTTGCTGGCCAATCAAGCACAGTAATCCCATGGTCATTGAACCAGTTTTGGTGCTTTTGACAGTGTGGGCAGGTGCCAAGTCCTGCTGGAAAATGAAGTCAGCATCCCCATAAAGCTCGTCTGCGGAAGGAAGCATG
>JAQMYI010000016.1:13791872-13810867 GCA_030014275.1 Clariallabes melas
GAACATCAGTAAACACCTGTAAAGCAGTGTGTGTGAATGAGAGTGTGAGTGTGTGTATGTGTGTATGCCCTGCGATGGATTGGCACCCTGTCCAGGGTGTATCCTACCTCATACCGTAAGCATCCTGGGATAGACTCCAGGCCCCCGCGACCCTGAATACAGGATAAAGCGGTATAGAAGATGAGTGAGTGAATAAAAAATTTGCCTCATCATACGAAGCATTTTCGGCATACGAGCAAGTTTACATATTTTTTTTGCATTTTGTTCAAGGTTTAGTGAAAACGTAGCACCATGGGTCCCAAGAGTATTAGCAAAGCTGCTAGCAAGAAGAATGTTTTGTTTTTAAAGGAGCTGGTGCTAAGAGGAATCATAAATTAAGGTTAAAAGGTTTAATGTCTATTTATTTCATATTTTACTTCATTTACATGTCTTTTCTAAATGATCTGATTGTTTTAATATCCAAAAATATAATTATAGTTTTGGAAATTGGTAATATTTTTGAGTGGCTGGAAGATTTATCTGCATGTACAGTACATTATTTCCTATGGGACAAAGCGTTTCACAATATGAAATTTCGCCTTAAGAATTTAAGAACTGTAATCTTCCTACCAAATACTGTATATAGCTTAATTTAGAAAATATCTCATATCATGACATGATGAAGCCCTAGATTGTGATATACTGTATATTAAATCTTCTCATTCATAAGGTTTCTCTGTATTCCTTCGAAACGTTTCTGGCCAGGCGGTCTGGATATAATTTATATTTTGTAGTCATGTTGACAAACATGAAAAATTATGCCAAAAATCATTACTAATATACAGTGCCTGAAAGTAATAAGACATGGGATTTTTTAAACAATCTATTAAATCAACCTATCATCACAACACATCTTTTTTCACAGCAAATTAATTAAGGTGATGTCCAAAGAAGAAAGTATACAACACAATCCAAAATCATGCAAACCAGCCAAACCTTATTTTTGGAATTGGGAGAAAGAAGGAATACTGCAAGGACTTTTAAAATGTAAATGCTGCAGTTATTTAAGAGGGAAGTGAGGAGTCTGATGCAGGTTACAGGGCAGATGGAAACTGCTCAGTACAGCAGGATGATCTTTCTTAGGATTGGGGGTTGAGCATGTGAACATGATGAAGTGAAAGCTCTTGCTCGTCCTTGGGCCTTTTCACATAAGGTTACAGTGATAAATAGGATTAAAGTGCACCATAGTTATTTCCTCCATAATGCAAGTCACTGTTACAAAGCAAAAATATTGGCTAGTATTCCTTGTGATTTGTGTTCTGTATAGAGTACAGAAGTGTAGTGCAGGCCCTGGATGTCCCGAAGCATGCGTAAAAGCAGCGGTGATAAAGCTGGAACTGCTAAGAAGCACCAAGCAATAATGGTGGAGACAAAAGTGAAAATAATAGAGAGAATGGAGCGACATGAAAAGATGGCAGACATTTCTTATTCTATTCTGCTCTATAACTGCTCATACTTTTTAATTTGCAATATTTTAGTATTTATAGCCATATACATGTGTGTTAGTATTCTAGACAATGTTTGTTGCACTTACAAAGAAATCAGACTTACGGACGAGCTCTCAGAACGGAAGTTGTTTGTATGTAGAGGACTTACTGTATTTAAAAAAGGGGGTGGCAACAAAAGTATCTTATTGGTGAAAGGAACTTCAGTTATTAGTAATGACTTTTTTTCCACATGATAAGATCCTATCACAAGCTAATACTTCTAATGAATATGTCTTTGAAAATTAGGAAGAGTTTCTCTAGAAGTTGTTAGTTGATGACTAATGACAGACAGAACTATAAATGGCAACAAGATAAACCATTAAGTACAATAAATTTTATTTTAATAGCAGCCAAATAGAATAATGTGTATCAATATTATAAACTTAATGCAAAAGAAGTTTTTATAGATGTTTGTGTATATTTTATGTAGCTGTGTAGGCTGGGATTATATTCCATATTCTACATAAATACATTATTCCATGTATGCAGAGCAAAGAACATGAATAAAAATCATTTTGTGGTGCGTTCAAACTTGAAAAATTAAATAAGTGGGTATACGAATTTAGCACAGGTACTGTAAGACGCAGCTTATTTAACGGTACGAGAAAGTAACAGAATGTGGGATAATTAGCCTGAGAGAGGGAGAGGCAGGCACAATGAGAGCGTGATGTCGCAAGAGTAAATGCACCAACCCCCAGTAATATCTCAGCTATAAATTATATAGGTCTTTATTAATCACATGCAAGTGACATCATCTGGGCTCTAACTGGAAATCAGTGTCTTTCTCTTCTATGTAGCCGCTAATTAACCTGTCCTTACGCGATGTTAATACTGCAGCGCAAAGACTTTTAACGGCAGCCTGTAAAAGTTTTTTAATTTTTGCGTTTCATTTAACAGGATTAACTACTGAAAAATGACTCTTCAGACTAATCTGACTAAGATGATGTTGACATTTCTGGGGCATGCACATTACTGAATTTTGCTTTATGGATACAGCTAAAGGGTAAAGGGGTTTCATATGTTGCAACATTTTTAGTGGGGAATGCTAAAATCTTACTGTAGGCGGCGTACGCATGGTGTACGCAGTAAGGATATACTAAACGTTATGTAAATGAGCAACATACTGTAGTAGCTATTTAATGAAATATGCTTAGAGAAAATCCCGAAAGGTTTTATTGATGCCCATCTATGCATGAATATTATGCATGAATGCATGAATGCAATATGCATGAATGCATGAATATTATACAGCCACAGACATGACAGTGCCATAATATATACAGTAAAACAGCATTAACCATCAATGGTCATAAAATTATTATTATCATTTGGTAATGTTATTTCTTGCATCTATGAGTCTGTTTATGGATTTTAAACTTAAGTCTTCTGCCAGCAAGTAAGCTATGTTAGTTTAAATAGTTGAAAACTAGCAGGGCTGCACCTTGACAGTCAAATTATCTTATCGATTATAGACACAAATAATCTACTAGGCTCAATAAACCTGTTGGCTCGTTTTAGCTTTTACTGTACATTTTTTTTTTTACAGCTTGTACGTGTAGCTTGAGGTTGCTTTGGTCATATATTAACTAATATTAAAGTCAATGAAGATAAATGCTTCTTTCAAAAACATCACTTATAATTACATTAAATGAAAAAACAATTACACTACCTAAAATTTAAAATGGCAGATGACCGTTAATTTAAAAGATTAAGGAAACTTGGATGAAGTCTGCGGTGGCAGGGATATGGTCCAGCGCTGCTCGTTCAGCTGAGGAGAATGTGGATAATAAGTGTTTGTGTGTTGCTCTGAGCTGAAAAACCAGCTGTGCATGTGTATTTTTTATGTGATTCGCATAAAAAATGTTCATCGAGGAGAACTGCGAATAAAACGTTGGCTCTCAGCAACACCCAGACACAAATTTGCATCATTTTCCTCAGATATGCACCATTTCCCACTTCTCATTCCATTCACAGAGCAGCACTTGACCATGCCCCTGACACCCAAAACGTTTTTCTTTCTCCTCCTCATTCTAGCGGCTGGTCTTGGCTGATGTCGCATTTGCGACGCCAATGTTGTGTTTTCCTCTGTAAGGCTTCATGTACCACCGGGAGCCTTCCAGTCATAAAGTGGCTTTACTTGACAGTTGGCGTGGTATAAATATTCATGAGGAACGAAAGCGCTACCTAAACAGACTTAACTCATGGTTGCATTTTCTGGATTTTTGGTTGATATTCTGTCTCTATCCTTTACAATAAACCTATGATAAAAATATAGACCCTTCATTTCTTTCGGAAGTGGGAAAACGTACAAAACCTACAGAGGATCAAATAATTATTTGCCCCTTGGTAGAAGTCACTTGTAATTATTAATGTGAGCCGCCATGATATGTAAATCCAATCTGACCAACAAATTGGAATTGGACAATGTAGCTTGTAACATGAATGTAGCCTAAATCTATTTAGCCTTGACTTTGAGCAGGTACATATGCTAAAATGGTTTTAAAAAGTGATCTTTAGGGATCATATCCAACTGAAGAAAAATTGCAACAAAAGAGACTTTGTCACATTATCATTATTCGGGTGTGAATAAAAATCACTCACTTTTCCTTAAAATAGTGACTCATTGCGGAGTAAAATAGTAAGAATTAAGCACAAACTTTTTCATCCAGGCATAATTTTTCATATATCATATATTTCTATCTTTGAGTCTTTGAGTAGCCCTTGGGAAGAAACCTTGGGTCCTGGCATAACATCAAAATATGGATGGTGCTTAAAAACCTACCTAAACACAATCCAAACAATATTCACTAAAGACAAGTGACGTCTTCCAACAGGATAATGTGACCTGCCACAGTGTGAAAAATGGTAAGGAATGGTTTGAAAAACGTGAACGACTACAGAGTTGACTGGTGGCCACCATCCCAGCAGACTCCAAGATTTCAGACACTATCCTCATTCAGAGGACTGAGCTGAAAGACAGCCCATGCTGCCACTTTATGATCAATAAAATTCAGCTGATCTAATCAATGGCCAAGTTCCATTCAACCACAGAACACTGTCAAATTTGATGAACAGTGGACCTCCTAATCATCATAAAACTTTGTAGACATCTGCAGGCTACAAAGCTCGCTCATGCATGGGACCCAAAGTGGGAGACCTGTTGTTGCAGGAGTTTGAACCCATGACCTTCCAATCTTCAGTCCAATTTCAAATTCCTTACCCAGATTATGGTAACTTGTCTCTATCGATGACATTATGTCCACTTCTTTGCATGGTGCACACTGTTACTGGAGGTCAGGAAGTGATTTTCTACATAGGAAGCACAATCCCAAACTCTCCAGAGACTTATGATTTATGTGTTTACGGTCGCTCAGATTGCACAAATGGAGAATTCATTAGGAGATTTTATCAAGCATCACAGTAAGTTGGTCTTAAATTGGTCATAATCCAAAAACAAACTGAACTTTTGTCTGCAATCAGGCGGAGTCATGCCAGATAATGCTTGTGTGTATAGAGAGATCCCTTTGTTAAATGTAACATACAGTGATGTATGTGTGACTATGTTGGCACCCTTCGAAATAGGCTCCCCATGACCCTACACTGGATAAACGACATAGGAAATAAATGGATAAATAGAACGTCCTGAAGTGACCTCTTAAGGATGGAAGTTTACTGTGTAAAGGCATCCCAAAATGTCCATTATTCTCAATGGTTTTGATTATTTGAACAAATTTGCATATGACCTTTGTGGAATATTTTTGCGTATTCAATCTCGGCAAAAAACAGATCTGAGATTCATGCTAATTTTTAGAGGGCACATTATACATTTTAAATAGGAACAGTTGGGGTCAGCTGATTTATGATTATGCCTTATTTTCCACCTTTACCACCTGCCCAGTAGGTGTCTGGATGATTGATTTACATAAAACTTTACATAATTGGATTGGATGTGCAATGATGAACACAGCAAAGTGATGTATTTTTTCTTAGCACCTTGAATTGGCAGGTAAGGCATGATGATTCTCCATGCATCCATCCATCTAGAAACCTCTGTAGTCCAACTAGGGACCGTGGAGGCCAATGGTGACCCATGTATTTATTCCCATTTTCAAAACTGTGGTAGGACTTCAGGTGAACATTCACACACTATGGGCAATGTGGGAATGCCAGTTAGACTGTGTGAGGAAACCAGAGTACCCTGAGAAACGGGGAAAACATGCAAACTCCATGCACACACACCCAAGGCGGGAGTCGAACCCAGACCCTTGAGGTGCAAGGCGACAGTGCTAAGCACTACACCACTGTGAAGCCATCGGGAGGAGGACAACACTACATGGTGTTTACTGCATTCTTGAATGTATACCCTTTTGTCTCAAAGCTATTTTGAGATTTTTCTGAAATTAGGATTATTCACCATCGGGTGAATAATCTTTACAGGACAGGCATTTTCTATCAATGTGCTCCCAGACTTATTCATTGAAACCGACTGAGGCCGACACATTTCTCCCGCACCCCCACATGCACACACATACAATATAGTGGACTTTGGACTTTCTATACATTCACTTACACACTGAAAATATTGTACATACTTGTAAATATAGGTATCTGGGATATTCCGCGGCCTGTTCATATCTGCGGAAATTCGTATCTCAAATGTTCGTAAGTTGGGGACTTAATGTATTCTTAATGTAGTCTTGAGGGATAGTTCTCCTGAATGACTGTGTTGGCTCTCATTTTTGGCAAGTTTTTGGCTCTCATTTTCAGTTCAGTCGCTGTACCTGAGCAGTTTCAGGGAAATGTTTTTGCTTGTCGTGCCACACAATGACCTATAAATCATTCATAGAAAGAAAACCATCTAACTTAAGGCAAGAGAAATTAAAAACAGGTGCAGATGACGTCAGGTGATTTATACATCAGGCCGGTGATTAGTATACTGGTGATGCTAAACGAGTGACTGGAAGAGAAGAGGGGTAAACTGAGGTTGCTGCTTTTTAGGCAGGCTGTCCAGGTAAAAAAATTTTGGCCAATTTACTTAAATGAATTTAATACGAAGAAATGAAGGGTGCTGCTCTCTTTTTCTCTATTTAATACGAAGAAATGACAGCGTATTACATTTCACAACATATTACTGTATGTTCCTTTGTCAAATGTTTTTCATTTTCACAAGTTGTGGAAATATTTGTCTAAAGATAACCACCTTCAAATCTAAAAACTAGAAAGAAAAAAAAACAAACTAAAAACTAAGAGCAATTAAGAAAATACCTTGATAAATAACATACTAATGCAGTAAGAAAGTTTGACCAACTTGTGTCTGCTTGCCTTTAATCTCTTTGCGCTCAGAAAAGCAGAGAAAGTTATGGTTATGCTGGTTAGCTTTATAGACAGCAGCACAGTACAGAACAATCATTCTCTTAAATGCTCTATATATCACAATCTGCACCAATAGAAGGTCTCAATGTTGACACTGAAGGGAAAAGCACGTCTCTCTCTCGTGTGTGTGTGTGTGTGTGTGTGTGTGTGTGTGTGTGTGTGTGTGTGTGTGCACCCTCGTGAATGTCATGTGTTTTGATTTCTTACCCATATCTGTGAGAGCTGTATTTCGTGTGTGTGTGTGTGTGTGTGTGTGTATATGTGTGTGAGAGAATGTCTGTCTTTCCTGCGTGTGTTCTTTCTTTTTTTTTTTTTTTTTTTTTTTTGCTAACTAAACGCTAAAGTTAACTTAAAAGGCACTAAAGAAGTTGAGCTGAGAAAAGGAAAATGGCACGAACATGGCTGCCATTAGCCACAGACCTAGCATGAGGTAAATTATTAACATAACATTAGAACCACAGTTTGAGTAATGGAATGTGCCATCAGAAAAGGAAAAACTCCATAGATGTGATGCCCTGGCCATTCAGTAAATTCAGTTTATTAGCTTACTTCATTTTATTGCCATATAATGTTACTGAGCTTACGCCTGACCAACTGGATCAACCCCAGATTAAACACTGCCTTCAGTGGCTCCAGTACAGTGCACACTATGCATAACGGGTGCATCACTTCATGCACTTCCCTTCTTACCCTGACATGCCCATTGCACTGGAATAGGGTCAATATGGCCTCATCAGATAACATTGCTCCAAAGTCCAATCTTTATGCTCCCTAGCAAATATACGTTTTTTTTATGACTAGTCTCAATAACAAGTGGGGTTCTTATGGCCGCACAGCTGTTTAGTCCCAGTTCTCATCACACTGAGTATGGGTGGAAATGCTCTTGCTTTCACTACTAAACATACTGTAGCTATGGTTTTTACTGTTGTTTTTTTATCATGCAACTTCACGTGTTTAAGTGATCTGCGTTTTTTTCCCCCAATTAAATTTCTTCCACAAAGTTGACGGTTCAGCACCATCCTTCCAGGTTTTGATAATGTGTTGAAGGGTTCTTAACCCAGTTCCAGTAATTTCAAATCTTCTTTGCTGTTTTCTTTGCTTGATGCAGCCAAATAATTTGACACTTCTGAAATGGCAACTTTTATTGGCCAGAAAGTGTATATATATATTTTTCTCTTTTCTTTTAAACATAGATTTCTTTATTATTTTATTTTCACTGTCTCATTAAATTATAATATAGCTAAAATGGAAAGCCAGAAGGAAACACAGACGAGGGCTCCCTAGGAAGTAATGCAACCATTCACTTGTGAGTGACATTTGAGTGATCAATGAGTGTGGGAGAAGACAGCATCCAAGCATACAAGGTCACCATGTCCATGAGAACAGATCTATCCACAAATGGCTTGACTAAATAAATATATTTTCAGCCTTGCCTTTAACACTGAATTTGTGTCTGATTTGCTAAGATTATGCTAAGATGGCTATTCCATAACTTTGGGGATTATGACTAATGCCACCTGATGTAGTATTCATTATACAAGGTACCAACAAGTAGCCTGCGCCGTTTGGTTGAAGAAGGTACAGTATGGCAGATCATCAAACACTAGCAGGTCACTCAACTAGAGCATTTAGTGCTTTTAAAGGTCAATAGCAATATTTTTAAAATCACTGTGAAATTTCACAGGGAGCCAGTGCAGTGTCTCTAAGATAGGTGTGATGTGCTCATATCTTCTGGTTCTTGTAAGGACACTGCTCTAGCAAATTAGAGCTTGTTTATGCACATCGTAGAATATCCAGACAGTTATCAAGACATTACAGTAATCCAACCTAGAAGTGACAAAAGCAATAAGCTTCCTCAACTTTATTAAGCTGGTGTGTCTCTTCTGGCTGTGTTGAAACATACAATATATCAATAATGATTAGCAGAACCGATTGGGCAGTCTTATTATTTGTGGCTACATAGAATGTTAGTTTACATTTTCTGAAACGGTTATGTTGTCATCAAAAATAACTGAATGCTCCTCCTCTACGAGTTAGACAGAGGTAATATGTAGCTCTATCCAAGAGGATGGTATCACTTTTTTTTTTTTTAATGAAAAATACTGGTTACTCCAGTTGACTTAAGCCAGTTATACCACCTGACCATGTTGTTTCCATGCTGAAAATTTTTTTGTTTGTTTGAAATTCTCCCTGAAAATCAATCATGATAGTCAACTAGGTCAAATGAACAATGAGAAAAAATTATATATAAGAACCATCAAATTAACATTTCATTTCAGTGTAGAAAAATACTTCTTACAACAAGAATCATTAGAGTGAACTCATAATGCCTTTAGTGATTTCAGCTTTGAAAAAAATATAACAATAAATCAGGGGAGGGAGAGAGAAAGGGAGAAATCATTAGTTAACACCCTTTTCTTTTCTCTGTATGTCTTTTGGTACTCTTTCCTCATTTGATGCATCAAATCTTTACCTTTTTTTCTCTGCTTTAGGGATGCACGATTCTTGCTAAAATTGAGAACACGATTCTTTCACACGATTCTCACTTTTTCAACCAAAACATTTATTGCACTCAAGTAAAAAAAAAGAAAAAACCTATGCTGTCCTTTAAATCTTGTAACAAAACAGTCACTTCTCCTTATTTTAGAGGCCTTTAAGTGAATATACTGTAAATAGAATGTAAACTAAAAAATTTATAAAAATAACTACTTTAGTTTTACTTTATCATCACATGCATTAGTTTATATTATTATTATTATTGTTATTATTATTGTTATTATTATTATTATATCAGCATAAGGTAAATCAAATTCAAATGTTATTTGTCATATACACAGTCATACACAGTACGATATGCAGTGAAATGCATATCGTAGATGCAGACAGGCTTCAAAGCAAACACAATGAAACACAGAAGTATCTGGCCTTGTGCTTGGGCCATGGACATTCAAAATTTTAAGGCATCAGTAATTGGATTCTGCATGAAACCAAAACCAAAAAGATGGTAAGGTCTTGGCTATTGTCAGAGGTTTGGAACTGATTTTTCAGATGTCTCCAGCCAGCTGACTAACTTCACTAAAAACCCATCAAGTCTGTTCCGGTGGCCAGAGACGTGCAAGTGGGCTTTTCGCCATGTAAACATGGCTCGATGTGAGCCCACTGTTGCATTCTCCTGACTTTTTTCTCCCTTTAATTCTGCAGACTGACACATTAAACGGAAGGCTGCAGGCCATTTTGTCCCAGGTGGTGGAAATGGGAAGCACCTCAGATAGAAGCTCTCAGTAAGAGAGAATATAAGTAGCCTACAGCACGATCAGTAAGGAGTGTCTAGCCATGAAGTGGGTAGTTCACATCTTTTGATGCTGACTACTGGGATGCCCCTTTACCTTCAGTTTAGATTATGGATAAATCCAACCACTTGGATCACTCATTGGCATCTGGGAGATCATCTTTTCAAGTTCTACCCTCTCCCAGGTTTTTAAACCAGGTGATTCCCGGCCTGAGTTGTACAGTGGGTATGTGGCAGCAGGGGTGTGGTCACATGTCATCTATGGACTGAATTGAACTAGCAGGTAATGCTTGATTGATTCTCTCTTGTGCGTTTATTATATGCAGTCTACTTATGTGTCTGTTTGTACTTTGAGTAACTGATGTAACCTGAGAGAGGGAGTAGGATAGCTGTAGGATACCTTACATGGCAAACATGGGAACTTGATCCTAACTGGGGTAAAAGCCACAAGCCTCTTTTCTGTTGGTTTGTTCCTTTTTGTTGAGTTTTGGAGAAGTGTGCTGCAGAGCACATTGAAAATAAATGTGATCCTGGAGCTCTGCTGACATTACACCTGCCTACAGAGTCTTCCTCTGCAGATGTACACATCAGTTTTTTAAAATAGATTAATATCTGAACATGAACTTTGTTACTCCACAACAATATTTTTTCCGTAACAGAGCAAACAATGACCCATTTCAGTAGGGTAAGAGTCAAATTCTCTCTCTGGCTGTAAGTCAAGTGAAGCTAAAATAACTTACATACAGTATGTGCTGCATTGTCATGAGTGGATTTCTACAGTACTACGTCAATTGCAGAAATAGTTCTGGCCTGAAATTCATACAAACAGTTTTGTACCTGAGCCTCCAACAAGGAAAGTGTTCTCCATATAACCTAAACACATCTTTTTCTATACTGTACATCCAGCCTCCTGATATATAGTACAGTATGACTGCAAATCATTCCCTGCTATCCGTTATCACCCAAATGAGGAGGCTTCCCTGTTGGTTCCTATCAAGGTTTCTTCCTATTGACATCTCAGGGAGTTTTTCCTTGCCATCGTCGCCTTTGGCTGCTCATCCGGGACAATCTTATCGTTTTCATTTTCCTTGCCCATTTCAAATGACCATCGTTAAAACATGTAACTAAACTGAATTTAATTGAATTGAACTTAAGAATCACACGGCCGTCATCCAAACGGAAATACACACGTCACCGTATTTGCATTTATCTGTCGTTGCTTTAGTGTACAATACATCTTGGTGAGAATTAGCTACTAGTTGAATGGTCTGTCTTTTGTCCCCACAGAGAATCTATTTCTTCTTCCTTCCAAAACCTGAAAGGTTTATACAGGAAACCATTCCGAGAAAATATGTTGTTATAAATTTGTGGTGATGGTCAAACAGATGGGGAGGAGCTGGGCTAAGTTCAAATAACTTTTTCTCATAGTGCAGTGGCTTATTAAGCTGATGTTTGGACAATGGGCGTGCACATATAGCTTTAACTCAACATTTCGTGCATCGTTTTACACAAAAACTGAAAATCATGTTCAAGACTAGCAATCCATGCAATTCAATTGAAATTCTTTTTGCAATTTCAGACATTTTGTGCTAAATTTTATTAATGACATTTATATTGTTATATGTAACCTGGCACAACATTGCCACTGGGGCTGAAGGTGTTTCAACCCTAAAAATCGCTGCTTTTGGCTATATTTAATTTAAAAATCTTAAGCCCAATCTGTCTGCTCTTTGTGTTTTTATTTCCCTTGCTATAAAAGCTACAGGTGTTCAACGCGCCACTATGTCTTGGTGACTGAAATGTCAAGCCTAAGTGACCTTTCTCTATGATCCTCTATGTGTGCTCCTGGCCCTTATGAAACAGATCATTAGTATTATGGATCATTAGTATCCAGCTGAGCGCTCTGTAACATTTAGCCATACCTCCAGATTCAGTGGGTGAATCGCTGTATGTCTGAGCTATTATTCATATTCATATCTGTGGAGGAGGCTGCCTCATCTTCAGACGCTGTGAAATCACCCTGGTAGATCACCACATACAGAGGGAAAGCTGAGACTTCTTTATCATTCCTACTCTAAGCAAAATTGATAGCAGATTCTAGGCTTCATTATGTTCTGAATTTTGCTTCTTCATTTCCACTTCTTCCTTCTCCATTTCTGGCTTTTTATGGCCATAAGATGCTTCAAGAAGTTACAAAGTGTAAGTAAGATGTCTTTTTATAAGGGTCAATTCGGATATCTTCCTTTACTTCGGCATGATGGTTACCATGTAATCTCCAGTCTTACTATTATGTCAGTATGCTCTCATGGATGGTTTTAAAAATTCTTCTCCTTCTTCTTATTATTATTATTATTTTGCCACCAGCAGCAACATTTGGTAGTAAGGTGCTCCTACTACTAATGTATTAGTAGGGGCACCTTACCACCAAATGTTGCTGCTGGTGCCAAAATATTATTATTATTATTATTATTATTATTATTATTATACTCCATAACTCCCAGACGGTTAATCTCATCACCACCATACCTTACCATGATACCTCAGCCTGGGGAGAACACCATCTTTGTGCCCCTGTAGTGCCCCCAAGTGGTAACACCTTTAAAACTCCTTAACTTGCAGAATTATTATTATTATAGCCCACAATTTTAAACATTTAATGCAGGTTGTATAGAGGGAGGGATTGGGCTGTGATTGGAATTGGGCTGCCCCTCCTCCCCACTGGAATGATGCGAAATTACTTTACTTTTCAAAAATCCTGTTTTTCTAAGGATTATTAGGACTTCCATAGCTTTATCCTTTTTACAGAGTTGCGGGGGGCCTGGAGCCTATCCCAGATGTCCCGGGTTACACCCTGAACAGTGTGCCAATCCATCACAGGGCACACACACACACACACACACACTACAGGCAATTTTGGGAACACCAGTTAGCCTAATAGGCGTTCTTTGGACTCCCGGGAGGAAAGCCACCAAGCACGGGGAGAACATGCAAACTCCATGTACACAGAGACGGGAATTGAGCCTGGCTGGGAATCGAACCCATGCCCTGGAGGTGCAAGGCGACAGTGCTAACCATGAAGCCATCGTACTGCCCTTATGGTTTACAGTTTTCCATAATTTAAGCGAATTTAATCTAGCGGTTTTTCTCATTGTTTCTGACCAAACTTCTAACTAAATTGGATGGAATGAAGACATTTGGTATAATGGAAAAAAAATGTGTGAATATAGCTGCTTGTCCCAAATTGAAAAGAACATTTTATTTTATTCTCCAGCCTCTTGTTGGTGCTCAATCTGTTTTCATAATGTGAGGTTTATGTTGAACCCTTTCAACCATGTAAAAGCCATGTGTGGTCTATAATATTTATATCTGTCCACGGTTTAGAACATTTTGCATAATGCCTAATGTCTACGTATATTTGTATGGATGGATGGATGGGATTAAGCCTTCATGAGCAGGCTTGTCTTATACACATTGTTTCCTTTATTGTTTTTTATGGTTTATTTATCATTGCGTCCTCATGCTGCCTGTGTAAATGGTTTGTGCATACAGTTTTTGTATTATCGGCTGCATCAGACCCATACAAACTGATTTCCCTAGATTTCCATATGTACATTATACTATAATAAATATAATATAATGAATTAATGAAGATAATCACTGTCTTTTGAAATGTTGTGCCCCTATGAAGTGTACCATTACACCCATATGTTGTCTGGACTGGGCTGCACAGAGGTTGCTGCTGCATTTTGCATTTTGTTAATGCTTATGTGAATTCATGTTCAAGTAATAAATGTAATAAATAGTGGCAAGAAAGGCAGAACAAGAAACACAATTACAAGAGACTTTTTTAATTTGCAGGACCCTATGCAACTTGCATAGTAGATATTGAGCACGCCCAGCCCATTTTCACTGGTGGTTCTAGCATGTACAGTATGGCATCCCCTTCAGTGTCTGTGCAAAAAACATCAAAAGAACAATTCTGGTGTAACAATTTATTTAAAAAAAACTAATAACTCTACCCACTTGTTTGGCCCAAAAAATGATTGGCAAACATTAACAGGACTGAAGTTGGGTTAAGATCCAGCCAACACATTATTAAAATATCAAATAAATGTGCTGAATCGTCACTTACACCGAAGAAATGAGGTCACAAAAATGAAGCATGACTGTAATCAGAGATTACTTAAATGTTTGGTGACGCTGCTTTACAGAAAATCAATGGTGGGAATCATAGCTATGTTTAATAGTGAAAGAGCATTTTCACATACACAATGAGAATACCACTTGTTGGTGAGGATAACTGGAAAAAAGTTGCAGCTTTAATGGAATAAAAATTATGGATATCATCAAGGCTCTGTGAAACAGGAAATATGGTTTAGTTGATATAAACTCCACTTTGTTGAGGTTGCTCACTGCTCACTAATGGAGACTTTGGGTACAAAATTTTGCGTGCCAATTTCTGTCCTTAAACTATTCAAGAGGTTGCTGTCATAAGCCATCATACTGAAATTAATGCAATCCAAGCCATTTTCATGGTTATTAATTGAAATAATCGGGGCCGCCCTATCATCAGGAGATCGCTGGTTCGGTTCCCGGGTGATGCTGTAACCTCTCACAGCCGGAGGTCTAGAGAGAGCTGATTGGCCGAGCTCTCTCAGAGGGGAGGGATGAGAGGTACTTAGTGCTCCCATATTAATCACGGCTCTACAGCCAATCAGGGGTGTCTGAAACATGTGATAGTCTTCGGCCCTCCCGACTGAGTGGTAGTAGTAGCCTTAATGTGGGAGCCCCCTTGTGACAGAGAGGAAATGGACACGACTAAATTAGGGAGAAAATCGGGGGGGAATTATAAAGATTTTTAAAAAAATGTCACCAGTCCACCACTTTTCCTTCCTTGGATCACTTTTGGTATGTAGACCAGGAACATCCCACAAGAGCTGCAGTTTTGGACCTGGTCTGATCAAGTCGTCTAGCCATCACAATCTGTCCCTTGTCATACCCACATCCACCCACATCTAGCCATTTATCTACTACATCTATTGAAAATGTACTTACTGTGAGAAGGGATGAATCGTGACGGCAATTGTAACAGCAGCTCTTGTGGTCTGCAGTGGTCAGAACATACCAAAAGAGATCCGAGGAAGGAAAACCGGTGAACTGGCGACAGGGTCATGGGTGGCCAAGGCTTACTGATGCACATGGGGAGTAAATCTGGAAGAGCTGCTGTGGGTCAAATTGAGGAAAAAGTTCATCCTGGCTCAGAACTCATAGGTCATTACTGTTTCGGTGGCAAAGAGAGGATCAATATTACTCAATATTAGGTGGGTGGTCATAATGTTACAGCTGATCAGTGTATTATGAAGCTCTTAACAGGGTCCAAAAGGAACCTAGTTCAAGAGAGGAAAATAGCATGAAACAGACTGTAAGGGTGCCAATAATTTTTCAATCAGTGATTTGCATATAACATGTCACTATTCTTTTAACAAAAAAATTTTAACAACGATTTCTTAAAATGAAACTACTTATGTCCTTCTCTCGTATTGCCTCAGGTGCACTGCAACAACATGTTCTCTCAGAGAGTGAAGGTCTTCCAGAAGGCGGTGTGTTATTTCCGCTCCGACTCGGATTGGGAGCCCACACCTGTGTCTTTTAGTCCCGTGATGGACGACGGCAACCCGAGCGCTCGCTTCGTAACCGTCAACCTCCACAACCACATGGCCAGTGCCATCAAGTGTCAGTATTACTTCTCTGACATGTGGATGATGTTCAGTGAGATCACCTTTCAGTCAGGTGAGCGCGGATCCTTTACCGTTTCTAATTACTAATAGCGAAACACACTGACTGGCCAAAAAAAGGCGCAAACTTTAAAACTTCATTCAAGCCTTTAGCTTTGATTACGGCACACAGTGTGGTGGCCAGATCATGTGTGGAAATTCATCACGCTTCCAGAACCACTCTTTTACAATTTGTGTTCTTGAATACACCCGTGCCATCAGGGCACCATTGATGTGATAACTTAGTCATTAGCTTCAATCTTCTTTTGTTACAACATAATGTTGCTTAGTCTAGGCCTGATCAGCTGAAGCAACCCCAGATCATAACACTGCCTCCAGAGGACACTATGCATCACTTCATGCTCTTCCCTTCTTACTCTGACACGCCCATCACTTTGGAATAGGGTCAATCTGGATTGTTCAGACCTCATGACCTTTTTCCATTGCTCCAAAGTCCAATCTTTATGCTCCCTAAAAAATTTAAACCTATTTTTTCACATTAATCTCACTAACAAGTGGTTTTCTTATGAACACACATCTGTTTAATCCCAATCCTGGTAGTTCTAATCACATTTTGTGTGTAAACATAGCTATGGTTTTTACTGTTGATTTTTTTAATCATGCAATTTCACCAAGTGTTTAAGTTTATCTCCATTCTTGATTTTTTATTTTTTATTTTTTCCGACCACATTTCTTCCACAAAGTTGATGGTTCCGTTCATGGTTTCTTAATCCAGTACCAGTACTTTCAAGTCTCCTTAGTTGTTTTCTTTGCTTGATGCAGCCCAATAATTTGACCCTTTTTTTGGCCAGGCAGTGTATCATGCAATTGGATTATTCAATGCCATAAAAAATATTCCATATCAATCAGCTTCACTTGATTTCTCCAGATACAGCAATGTACAACACAACGTTAGCTCCTCGCACGACCAGAGATCCACCCAACACAACATCAGGTTAGACCTCCTGCTTATCGCTTCCATAACCTTCCACTGAGTCTTTGTGCTCGAACCCAAACGAGTCGATAAAACCATTAAATCTGTCTTTGTATGCCCTCCTCAGGGGGCAACCCTGTTCACAAAGTAGATGACAGCAACACTCGAATTTTGATCGGCTGTTTGGTGGCCATCATCTTGATCTTGGTGGCCATCATTGTCATCATCCTCTGGAGACAGGTCTGGCAGAAGGTGCTGGAGAAGGTGAGATTTGCCGTGTAATTCTTCTTATATATTTTTTTTAGTTCCTTTTCATCATTGACCTGATTGTTACCTCTGTTCTGATTTAGTAAGAGGCAGTGTTTTGAGTGATGCAGCCTAAAATCTCTGAATTACATTTCATCTGCATCTCCACACCACACCTTTTCTACAGTATACTTAAAAAAACTTACACAATATAATGCTTTTTATTAATATGTACATGCTAATCTAATAATTGTATTATGTTAAATGTCTATGTTAAATTCACTGTTCCTCATTTATTCTTAGGTCTCTCGGAGGATGCTTGACGACGAGCTAACTGCCAGTCTGTCGATCCAGAGTGAAGCCTTCATCTGTAACAATAACCTGACCTCCTCAGGAGCCAGCGAGCAGGAGTCCAGCTCCACCTATGAGCGCATCTTCCCGCTCGGAGCAGATTACCAAGAGCCCTCACGCCTTGTCCGCAAGCTGCCCGACGTCTCGCAGGTCTCAGAGGACGCCGGTGGGTTCTGTGTGTTCAAAGAATGATCTGTTTTAATATTTAATGCGCTGCTCCTGTAGCGTATATGCTTCACTGTTATGAACAAATATTTCAACACATTTCTCTGTTCTAATAAAAAACTATGAAAGGTTCCATATTTTACTATTTCTTTAACAAGTGGACACCAGCCTCAGAGCTTCGCCATAGTGTGTGTATTAATACTCCAGCTGAAATATCAAAACTATCTCAGACTCCCTCTGTTTCACTCTTCTTCCGAACATACAGTTTCAGTGTCCACGTAAAATGAGCTACTCCTGAGCCACGCAACTCAAGAGAACAACATAGATAAGCAACAAACCATGAGAGGGTAGTACCTTCTTATATGAGGTCATATTAGGGGGAAAATCAATTTGGCTTGTTCAAACTCAAAAATTGAAAGTGGAATAAAAAGAGAGATTTTTTTTTCTCAAATTGTTTGTTTGTACGATCACACTGGAGTCTGATTAGAACATCTAAAAATGACTAAAAAGTGAATTTTGCATAATAGGTCTGATTTAAAATGGACTAGCTACTGTATGAGCAGTCGTTGTACCAATAGATATCTTTCTTAAAAGCTACTAAAAAAAATAGCTATTACAAAACTATATACCACAAATTTAAAACTGCAACAATAAAAAAAAAATAATAAGGTGCGTAAAAATCAAATATTGTTGATTCTTGAGTTATTTTTGATAGAGAGCCAGAATGTGTGTAGTAAGAAGTTTATATTGAAATCAAACTTATCAGTACTCTAAAATGCTTGTTTTGGGCTGTAAATACATAATTAAAAAAGAAAACATAAATGGAATGATATTTAAGAACAATATTAAATACAGTACATAGTAAATGTGCCGCTGTTTATTAATTAACTGTATTTTCCCCTTTTAATGCCCACAACTTTTTTTTTTCTTTCTTTTTTTTTTAAGAAAACGGCATCTTAATTATGGTTGCTTAAAATGATGCACATCAAAATAACATTAATTTGGCCTGAATTTATTAAAATGACAATTCATAATAGCAAATTGAATGTAACATAAAATGAATTCAATATTTAAAAAAGGCAAAATAATACAATCTGCTGGATGGAGGGTTATTTTATACTGTAAGCTGTTGAGTAAAGAATGAATAATGAAAGCCATATGGTTAAAAATCAAACTTATAGTACTCATGTTATAATAACAACTATTTAAGCCATGTACAATGTATCTAATAGAAATATATTTGAATGCTCGATAATTTCTTTTTTATTTGCTTAGGTGTTTTTTTTTTTGGGGGGGGGGGGGGGGTTTTTTACCCCCATTTTGTCCCCCAAATTATT
>JAQMYI010000016.1:13822786-13833362 GCA_030014275.1 Clariallabes melas
AAAATGTATTAAGAACAAATGTGAATATGGTTGCATAAGCCAGTTCGGTGAAGGAGAAAGGAATACAGGATGTGAAAGACATTTGTTTTTGCTTACAGTTACACAATTGCACTTTATCTATGTTTATCTAGAGAAACGTTAACATGGGAAATCATGGGACTCATCTTGTGACCAGTTAAAACAAGTGGGTGGGAGTGTGGTCAGTAAAAACACAAAAAGGAAAGGCCACTATTGAGCAGTCAGTCTGATCTTTTTAAAGTTAAGGGGGAAAATACTACATTAGGAATTTTGGGAGTTTTAGCCATTTTTCCTCTTTATTCCAGGTTCCTTTATTTTCACAGGCTCAAAAGTAATTGGACAACCGACTGAAATCAGCTTAATGGCAAGTAGTAGTAATTCTCAGTAGGTGGTCCAAACTGGTACTGATGTAAGTGAAGAAGGCCGTCACCAGCCTGAAAACAAGCAAACAAACAGAGATGTCACAGGCCTAACAGAAACTAAAGGAGAGATCAAATCAAGAATTTGGTACATTCTTAAAAACGAACGAATGCCTTCAGGGCTCAGTAACATCAAAAAGCCTGGAAGATTTTTTTTAAATCCCTTCCAGAACATCTAGGTGTAGGAGGTAGGTGTATTATTGTTAAAGTCTATAATGAATACATGCCTTAAAGGAATGTGAACAGAAATGGTTTATGTTAATATGCAAACCGCTAATAACACTTAGGACAGAAAGTCAAGATTAGGCTTTGCTTAAAAAAAAGCATAAATAAAATCCTATAGATAAAAGACGAAAACAACCCAAGGCAAAGAAACTAAATGTTCTTAAAGGACTGAGTCAAGTCACCTGATCTAAAGCCAAATAAGTGTGCTTTTCCCTTACTAAAGAGGAAACTTAAACAGAAAGAACCACAAACCAGCAGGAACAGAAAAGTGCAGCGGTGAAGGCCTGCCAAAGCAGCTCAAGGAAGGAAACTCACCATTTGGTGATGTCCATGGGTCTCAGACTTCAGGAAATCGTTAACAATTTCCTTTTCAAGGCAATGTTTTTCTTTCATCCAAGTATTAAAACTAATGCTGATGTTTATGATGAAGTTAGTTGATCCAATTAAATTTGAGCCCTTATGGGGGGAAAATATATGTAATTCGCCAAAAGTCATCTTTCATATTAAATATATGAAAAATTTTGTGTCAAAAGCCCATAAATTAAAGCTGAACTTTTAGTCATAACTTGATTGCTTGATTTCAGATCCATTGTGGTGGTGTACGGAAAGAAAAAAAAAACATATGTTTTGTAAACTTGTCCAAACACTTATGGACCAATCTGAAAATACATGTCTGCAGATTGCAGTTATGTGTCAGTTCTCCCAAAAATGTTATCATTAATGCTGTTCATGAAGAGATCTCATCCAACATCACATTCTAGCGGTTTTGATTTAAAATGATTTAAACTGGAGACCATATCCGAATGATAGACATTGAGTGGACAGTCCTAAGCTTGACGTGATGATTTAGCTGTCTGTCTGTCTGTTTCTTACAGCTGCATTACGAATCAGCCCATGTCACTCACGTCAGCCCTCGATACTCTCAGACACATCAGCAGCTGATGGTGACCACTCATCTACCCTCAGTGACATGAATTCTCCTCGCCACCGGACTCACTCTCTCTGCAATGTAAGAGCTGCCTGGCACCCTCGACCAAGTAATCATCCCTCCCAAATTCTCTTTTTTTTTTCTCCTTTTTTTTTTTTTTTTAGATCTCTGCACTACAGCAGTGTTTAGGGTTCAGCCTTTGAATAAAAAAATGGCTCATCAGGGGCTAATCGATAAATGTGGAAAGGCATTACTTACTGTAGGAGCCAGCACTCAGTTACTGTATATACATGACACCTACATACGTCCTGCATGACAACTAATATAGAGTTGTAGGAAAAGGAAAGGATATCTTTTTTCAATTCTGTTTTTATTCATCAAGGCTTGAATAACCACTTGGGTGGTCCTCTCCAACTTCTATCAACAAACAAACAACAAATTTCAGTTGTTTTTTTCAGTATGTACTCTTTTTTTTTTCTCCAAAAAGTAAACCAGCATTCAGAAACACTTCATAATAACTATAAAGCATGGTGATTGAGGGCTGATGATTTAAATTTGGCTGAATTTGGATAAGTGATATAAATTTGGCTGAAACGGAGTCATGCAACAACCAGCAAAGTGAAAATTGAATGGCCAATAAACATCAAGGTGTTGGAATGACTAACACAGAGAGAATATTCCAGCTTAATTGAGACGCTTGTGTCAGAATCTTAAAGAAGATAAAAGGAATGGCCCAACCGTCAGTACACTGGAGCAAAGTTGAACAGGCCAAAATTTCTCCAAAATGATGTGAATATGGTTTCTTCATCTTATTGCTGCTGGTGTTATTTAACTCCTTGAACACGTCCTTTATGTAGCATCAACAAAAGTAAAAGACAAGATGAGGCTGATAAGAGCCAGTTTTTGCTAATCTACACATTCTATAAACTCTGACTAACTCAAACTCTACTTATTTGTTTTGTTTTTGTCGGCTCAGTCCATGGAGGACCTCGAGGACCAGAAGCGTAAGAAGAAGAAGGAAAAAATTAGCCTTGGCTCGCTCTCTCGAGTGTTCACCCGGGGAAAATCCCAACAGAAGGTTCTGGACCCTGGCTTGTTCGATGGTACTTTCACCACTGATTATTATATTGAGGAGGACGTCGACTGGTGATTGGAAGCTTTTGTGGGTTTGCATGATTGAGCATGTACTGTATGTATGTATAACTTTATGTCTGAGAACATCCTGAGAGGATTTTTGGCATTCGTCATGGACATTAAGACAACGCTGGAATTAGGCTGTTTTTGAAAGTTAGAATTATTTTGATGAAATGACATCAGAACAATGTTGACTTTATGATGGTGGAATAACGTTGAATGAATGTCCCTAACACAATGCTGCAAAAATTACTTCAAAACATCATTAATACTAATCTAACAACCTGAGCAGGATTCACTATGAGAGCTCTCCGTGATCACCAGTGGACCTCTAGGGAACATGCTGCTAATGCCAGTAAATGGGTGTACTTAACAACAAGTGGTGCAAAAAAAATACCAACAACAACATACCAAAATAATAAATTGGAACACACCCAAAATGGTTAAAAAAAATTACTTTAAACTTTGTTCTCTGAAACTGAACATGATGCAGTTTGGACATTGTGCAAACACCATATTACAGTATAATAATGTGGGAGACCTCTCAGTTATATTTCCCGAAAGAAAATGAAAAAGATAAATTCTCCAAATAAAATTTTTTATTTAGTTGTGTTTGGGTCATTCATTCAACATTATCTCAGTGTAATTTTATCAAAGTCAACGGTCATCCAACATTAGGGTTCCTGTTGGGATGGCTCTGTTTGTGTGATATATTTGCTCGAAAATTCAGAGAAAGACCTGCTGCCTCATCGAAATGTAAATAAACCACTAAAACTATTGTATGTAAATGAAATATATATATTTATATATGTAGGCATATGTATGTATGTTTACATGCAAATAATTTATACAGTACTGCGCAAGTGTTTAGCACCCGAGATTATTTTCATACATTTTGTATTAGATGTTTATTTCTGCATTAAAACGTATTTTCTGCATTACTTTGTCAAAAAGAGTAAATTGTAGGTTTCCAATTATTCATTTAAAAAGAAAATACAAAAAATGTTTTACAGGGAATCATCTGTATAGCATTAAAGAAAGTAATAACAAATTATAAGCTGCTAATAGTGATAAATGATAAGCAATTAAGGAAAACTTGGGAGAGGGAGTCTGGTAATATGTACAGAAACATTAGATCAAGTAAAGTTTCCATAATAACTGTGAAAGTTTTTCTTTTTAACTCTTGGAAAAATCCACCCATCTGATTTCCTTATAAAACAGTGCAATGCTTAACATACAAGAACTCACACAGTATTTAAAACATCTAAATTTGATTTCTTCTATTTGATTTTTGTTAGTTGTTTATTTAATAGTAAGCAGTAAAAGAAAATCTTCTATATTACATTTTTATGTAGAAACTATTAATTTAATGACTTTTAGACAGGTTTGATTTAAAGTGTGCCTTTTGCACAGTACTGTGTAATATACTATATAAGCTCATTTGCGTGTGAACTTGTCGTAACGTATGTTTCTTTCTATAAACTGGACACTTTAATTACTGCTGTGCTGGTAATAACAGTTTTGTGCACCTTATCTTCATTTTACATCCATCCTAAATTCTTATTTTGAATGATCTGGAGTTAGAATTTCTTGTTAATAGATCCTCTATGGCCCAGAGCCGTGCCATCATCGCCAAATTGCTATTTACAACCCCAATTCCAAATTTAGTTAGGACAGTATGGACGCAAAGAGGAAGTCATCTGTGAAGTCACTTTGTGATTTTCACTTTGTATTATGTTGAAACCTTTACAACAACTCATTATTTGATTTACCATGTGAATTTATTTGTTTATTGAAAATATGCTCTCATTTCAAATCTTGTTGGCTGCAAACATCCTCCAAAAAATGTGGTCAATTGGGGACTGTTTACCAACGTGTAATATTACCATTTCTGCTAATAACACTTTTTAAACATTTGGGCTATAAAGTCATCTGATGGTTAAGTTTAGCTAGCGTGAGTTTCCCCCATTCTTTCATTATAAAGGTCTTTAGCTGCGCAGTTGCACGTGTAATCAGAAGTGGTTTTCAGCCCTGGCCTTTACACATTGAGATTTGATGAGTTTTCTTAAATTTGGGGGGAACTGAAAGTTTTGGAAAGATGCACATTTCTGATGCATCTGTTGGCAAATTGGCGAGCTTCACCCCATCCTTGCTCTAGAAGGACTAGGCATTTCCGCCAGATTTAAAATGCGTGGATGTTTTCAACAAAAATTAAATTAGCCCTTAAAAACAAGAATTTAATTAGCCCTTAAAGCTCTAGGCATTTTAGGTTAATATTATTTGTTTTGCTGTTTTTAAAAAAAAAAAATTTTTTATAAACATATATAGAGCTCAGGATTGTGCAGTATAGAGGTCATCTTTTTTCAGCACAAAATAGGCAATAGGACTTACCAACCATGACTGAGCAAAAATGAGAAAATAGGTCACATAGGCAAATATATAGCACAGATACACATGATCACATGTTTTTATGGTTGTTTTTGGGTTTTCTATGACCAAAAAATATAAAATATTTTGAGAGTTCCACATTTTTGGGGCCTCATTCTAATATTTATTCTGATAGTGGTGAAATTTACTCTTTATAAAAATAATGATATTTTTTGTTCTAAATATATCCGAAAACGCAAATAAACAGTTTGAAGTCTGAAGCCTCCCCATTAACACACACCAGCAAGGCTTCTACAGTATATAAGCACACACACACACACACATATATATATAATAATTTACTTTTTTTATTTTTTTTCATTTCATATATTGACCTATGCTGACTTGCCGGCACGTATGTGTGCTCCTTGTGTTTTAAGGGTTTTAACATGGTAAATAAACATTTAAATAATGAGTTGTTGTAGTATATCAGTATAGTACAAGTACTTTTTTAAAGAAGGCACTTTAAAGTTGACTTTTCTTTGTTTTTATTATATTATTTGATCATTTTATTGTTGTTTTTATATCATTTCCATACTGTTCCCACTTTTTTGGAATTGGTATTGTATTTATCCTTTTTTTTTTTTTTTTAAACACAAATCTGTTATTTATGACTTGATGTAACCGTGCAAAGTTGATATTCAATAGGGACAAATGCACTCGTATTAAATCCCTTCACAGAGTCACACTGAAGTCTGGGAACATATCATATAAAAAAATATATATTACAATCTTTCTTAACAAGATGTACAGATGTAACGAGAATTTAAACAATACGGCACTCTTTTTGACGGTGGATGGGTGGATCAGACTGTCAGTTTGTAACTTGGTGCAGTACCAACAAAAAAGCCTTCTCTACCTTTAATTTTAATTATATTTTATTATAAGCAGTACTTGTCACTCAAACACAACACATTATTATGAAATGTCTTAATTAGGACTTGTGTTTTGATTCATGAGCTCAAATGGAATATATTGAAGCACTGACGAGTTTGTACACTACTAAATTTCTCCTGACAATGACTGCTAAACCTCAAGCGTGTGCGAGAGGTTCCAAAACTATGGGAGTATTGCCATGTTTAACTTGTGTAGAACTGCTTTTTCAAACAGATCTAATAAACGACATGAAAAAAAAGCTGGAGTGGTTTCATATCATGAATTGAATTTATTTATTAAAGAAACCAATGATACCATGCTTCTCTCATCTTTGATACATCAAACATCATTTTTCTTTGATTTTTCTTTGAAGCACTTCTTCTGTTGTTCTAATCTGTTTATTTAAGTTGTAAGTAAGATTACTGATAATGACAAATAAAAAGTATATATAAGTCAGAATTTTGGACACATTAATTTTTTTATTTCTATTGTTTTCAGAATTGTATATTAATACTGAAAACATTAAAAGAAATTATGATGAAAAAATGATGATACTAATTTCATATTTGTATCATAAATTTGTATTTCTTTTAATGTAGATAGTATTAAATAACCCAGGTATATATTATATGTTAACGATTCTTTAAAGTAGACACCTCTTGCTTTGATGACAGCTTTGCACACTGTTGGTAGTCTCGCTGTTGGTCTCATGAGCTATTCACCTGAATGCTTTTCCAAAATTCTTGAAGGAGTTCTAAGAAGTATTGAATAATTGTTGCCTGCTTTTCCAAACCATCTGAATTGGATTTAGATCTGGTGATTATGGAGACCAACAACCAAACATTCTTCCAACCATCAAAGCTGCAAGGACATCTCCCAGTGGCGAACACCGCAATCCGAATCTACAGTACTATATCCTGTCCCAACAGAAATGGAGGAGCAGGTTAAAGACTCTTGCAGGTTAAAAAATTATGATAAATAACAACTTCTAAGGAATAATATTATTGTGTTTTATTTCAATATTTGATTTCATGTAAGTAGTAAATTTGGTTAATCATTTGTCCACTAAATAATTTTATTTCATTAATTTTATTATTTATTATGCATCACCAGCTACGTTTCAGCTAGAATAAAAATTCATAGTTTTTGTTTCCAGTAGTTTTTTTTTTTGTTATTTTGTTGTTGTTGTTTTTTTTGTTTATTTATGTTACCATTGCACACATTGCATTGTATTTACTGTAAAAATATTTTATTTTTATTTTGTGCATATTTTTTTTATTGTGTGATAGTGTAGCCAAGGGTGCATGATACACCTACTGTATCTATTGCATGAAATAGTGCACAATACATGCCAAAAATAAATAATGACATCTGGCCATGACATCACAGGAAACTGAGATCCTCCTAGGAATAAATATGGTGATGTCATTCCTTACATACCCAAGACCAAGAATTTACTGGTCCTATGAGGAAGGTCTTCGTCTTGGTTTGATAGCAGATGTCATGCCAATCAGGAGCCAGAAAATGCTGATAATCTCTCCAAAATCAGATCAATGTGAAATACACTTCTTTCATTTTCAAGTAGACCCTGAAGAATTTTAATCAATTGATGCTGCATGCACATGAAACACCAAGCACACCTGTATCCAGTGTCTTGTGGCTTTCTGCCTTGGGTGCATCTTGAATATTACTTTGTGTATTAGAAGAGTTACTCTGCCATCATGTGCGATTTGAATGACCTGTCAGTTGATAAAGTTATGTCCACATTTGCATTACTTTCAATGCAGCCCTTGTATACAGTATAAGCTTATTTTAAAAGAAAAACAATCTGACGCCCATGTCCGACTTCTTCTTGCCTTCGCTCCTGATTGTACGTGTGTATGATTGTACATGTATTTGAGAACCCCAAAAAGGACCAAACCACTGGAATAGGATAGTATTAATGAGCTCACCACAAATGTTTCCATTTAAAAAATAAAAACAAAAAATATCAATCACTGCAACAGAAAGGTTTGTGTGCGTGTGTAGATTTCTGCTCTGTGGTTGCTATATTTAGAAATATCCCTAAGCTCTTCATGTGTGACCCACAGCTTAAACTACTATAAAATCCATCAATCTCCATATAGGAAACTCTGTAATCCAACTAGGGACAGTGGAGACCAATAGTCATTATTGTATTTATTCCCATTTTGTACGACTGTGGTAGGACTTCCGGTCAACATTCACACAATCAGTCACACTCTGGTCAATTTGGGAACACCTTTTAGCCTAATCTGCATGTCTTTTGACTGTGAGAACATGCAAACTGCATGCACACAGACACAGACACTGGAGGTGCAAGGCGACAGTGCTAACCACTAAGTCACTGTGTTCACTAATCAACTCACTTAAAGCCATAGTAAAAGCCAAGAAATATAATAACATGCTCAGACGCATGCAATTTAGCTTATCACTGTTAGCAGCTTAATTAAGATTAAACCTTCCTGACCATTGGACATGCAAACTCTATGCACAGACAGAAATCGAACCTGGAATGCTAACCACGAAGCCACCTGAGGGGAACTGTTCCAGTATATTAATAAAACAAAAGGAAGAAAAAGTCCCTGCCTAGTCTTGTTTCCATGTCATGAGGCTGACTTGTATTGTGACCAACATTCTCTTGTCTAAAACTGTTACGTAATCTTTAGAAGCAGAATTGAGTAATAATGTGTTAAAATGTTTGCTTGGGTGTGTACCGGCCTGGCTATAAAGGCCAGTACACACCCAATAGGGGGTGAGTGCCTTTTTTATGATTGTATTTTTTAGTACTGAATTTAAACTAGGTAAGGAGAGAGAACAGTGGATTTAATAAAATGTAGGGTTTTTTTTGTTTAGGTTTTGGCATTGTGTGAGCACTGAAAATTGTATATTTTGGCATGTACTTACCCCTGGAGTGATGGCCTGTTTCATTTATTGGGGTTTTGCCATATGGAGCTTGTACTATTCATGACATATTCTGCCAATACATGAATACATGCCAGCACCATCATCACTGGCAAGCTGTGAAAAGTTTTTGTCATAAAATTATTTTTTTTTAAAAGGACTAAGTACCTATATATAAAGCTAAATAACTGATTTCCCTACTCTTTTAAGGACCACATCAGCTGCTTATTAACTCTATGACCATATGATGCATTTCGTAGGCAGGTTTACCTCATTATTTCACTTACTAAAACCCAAAACAGGGTATTGGTGCTAAAGTATCTCACCTAGGTGAAAAAGTGAATTTTCAGATAGGATCATATAACACCATTTTTTTTTTTTTTTTGTAAATACGTTTACCAGCAATTTTAAGGTGGAATAATTTTTTAAATGTTATTTAATGGATCACTGGTAACTGGATCTTCCAATGCTCACGAATGTCACGTTGAGCATAAAGATATTCTTTCTTCGCACTTGATGAAAAAAGGCAGCAGAGCATCATTCCGCTGCACTCTGTAACCACCACATCTATGGCTACAATTGGTGTTTGTGAATAACATATTTCAGAGCCTGCCTATGTTGCAAAACAGTGGACTACAGAATGTCTGACTAATATTAAAGTACAACTGCATAGCTTTTAAAGATTTTTTTTTTGCAGGGCACTGACTGTATTAAAGGCACAGTTCGCCGCTGGCTTTAAAGAAACCCTGTTGAGAATGATTCGTGCCTTCTCTAGACTCCTTCATACCCTGGACTGATACATGAAAAACATATTGCATTACTTCAGCATAAACCCACTTTTATACTTATTGTGAATTTGTTTCAGCAAAGCTCAGCTGAACTCTTAACTTCAAGTTAATTATCACACCCCAGGTAATATGAAACGATGTGTAAAAACCACTAAGGTTTTGCATGCAACAACAAATGCTCAGAAAATAACTATCAGTATAAAAAGAAATTGCATTTTTCCCAAAACTGTTCATTTTGTAGCCAACAGGAAATATCATAACATAAAAATAACAAAAGTTATGCTTATTCAGCTAGGATTTCTCAGACTAAAGAACATCCAAAGAAAATTAGATACGTTTTAGCAAATTTGTATTTGTACAGAAGACAAGTGAGACCTACAACTTTTAGAACATGTTTTGTTTGACCAATTCCACCCACAAGAGGAAATGAATAAACACCACAAAATAAATTTTATCAATGAGAATACAAAGGGGAAAGAGAAGGTGTAACATGGCGCATCACTATCTGTCCTTGCTGCTGCGTAAATCGGTGGTCAGAGGATCATGCTGAATGGTTTGGTGCAACATGAGGGCCAACAGCCCCGCTCGGTTAGTCATCGCCGTTCTTACGTTACGTTCCTGTTCAAACAGCTCATCCAACTTGTACCACTGTTAAAAAACAAACAAACAAAAAAAATCACAAAAATCTTAAGATGACTTGTTATATTTTTAAAAGCAATACACAGGTGCTGTAACACATGTACAGAGTACAATCTACACTGTGTTCCAAATTATTATGCAAATTGGATGTAAGTGTCAAACATTAAATGTTTAGTTTTTAAATTAAACTCATGGATGGT
>JAQMYI010000016.1:13833462-13851039 GCA_030014275.1 Clariallabes melas
ACTGTCATTTGCATTTACTAATTATGAAAATCAGAGAAAGATATCATTTGCGTAATAATTTGGAACGCAGTGTAAATGTAAATTGGTTTAACACTTGACCCACCACTCGCACACGCTCAAGGTCTACTTCTGCTCGTCTGAGTTTTTCCCAGCAGTAGTGTCTGTTGCATTTGCGCTTCGACATTCTGCAGTACTCTCCTGTTGGCTCAAAGACATTACGCACTAGAGGACATCCACACACTTCATCTACTGGAACCTGAGTGAGACAGAGAGAACTACAAATGATGCAAGGCAATTTATAAGGAACATTATGGCCAAAACCCAAAATGTAACCACTGATACATATGCTGTAAACATCCCAACTCGAGCTTTGCAATGATAATGCAGCTGGTTCTGTAGCAAGATTTCACAGTTTGAATACGCTGATAACTACTTATATCTTTGAGGTGGACATGACAATTTTTTATAAATAAATAAAGTTTCTAATGGATATTTGGGTGAACGGCAAATGCGGAGAGACAGATGGAAGACTTTGTTCCCTAGACAGAAACCAGATTTCGTAGGCTACTGCACATTAGTAGTATATTTTCTTTGTTAGTAAATTATTCATTAATTGATTAATTTTCTATACTGCAAACTAAAGACATTAAGGTTTTCTTTGTTAGTGTTATATAGTGGCATCCAACCATATATGATTGCTATTTTCTTGTCAATTTTGGCTCAATGCTTTACTTCTATTAGCTTATAATAAAATTTTTTCTTACTGACAAAGCCAAATCTGAATCAGCATTATGTTAGCCAACAATATTACATGATTAGCTTCCTTTGTGTTAGGACATAATTGGCCATCTTATCATCACATACATGGACGAGGACAAACATTTAGCAGACAATTATCTGTTCTATTTTATTCCAGCTTCTTTTTTCCCCTTAATGTGCTTCATTGCTTTTTGTTTTGTACAAAATACAGACAGAATTGCTATTTATCATCATCTTTGCAGAAAGTCCACTTTTAAATCTGTTTCACAGTCCTTCAGTTAAAAGTGCTGTTTGGTGGTGCAGAATTCTCATTTATAAACAAAATGATGTGGTGCAACACACACACACACACACACACACACACACACACACACACACACACACACACACACACACACACAACTACTAGGTTTTCACCTTAGGGTCTCTGGAATGTTCTGGACACAACACCTGGAGCCTCTTGCAGTATGTTTTACTCTGAGGGTTATACACATCACAAAAGAGTCTTGTCGCCCTGGTAACACAACGGACACATCATTTGTAAACGCCCAAGACAAAACATTTAAATGTATTTCTTTAAAATCAGTTTTTAATGCTTAAATCCTTCTTACCCTTCTATTCGTGTAGGGAAAATTGAACCAAATGATGTCTGGCTTTCATACTGTTCGTGAAAAAAGAAACAACAAAAAATGTTGTAGGAAAAATCTTACAGTCACGATATCTGGAGAACCATCAAAAGGCTGAGGTAAAAGAATATCAGAGTAAATTTAAAGGCTCTACATATTCACCTTAGCGTAACACCTCTCCATGTGTCTCATTGCCACCTTAGGGTTGATGGGATGACTGCAAGATATACAAAAGATCTGGAGATCCATGTCTTCACTCTCGGTTTCATTCACCTACAGAGAGACACAGAATACATGTTTGTTTGTGGTCTAAAGACAGCAATCAGAAGCCATCCATCTGGGAGTAATAAATATTAATATCAATAAAAATAATAATAAGCACTAGACTGACTCATATCTGCTGATAACTAACCTCTTACCATTTTATACAAGTACTCTTAGTTTATATTCGTGCTATTTATATTCTTGTTTTTCTTTATATATGTTTAAGTTAATTTCCAGTATAAATTTCATTTTATTTTTCATTACAATTACATTTCTCAGTGCAAACTGAAAGTGTAATTTACTTATTATTATAAAAAGAGAATATTTTATAGGACGAAATGCTTGTGTACGGCCTCTGGGCCAGTGAATTCCTACATCTTCATCTTGCTGAACAACGTGCTGCTTGGCTTTAGCAATGATTCCCTCCAGCTCATGAAAGCGTCGCTCCATTTCAGTGAGACGCATGCGCGCGGCCTGCTGTTCCTTACGAATTCGCTCCAGTTGTTTCCTGCCCATCTCCTCAGCGATGCACGGACTCTGTTGCCACTGCTGTATACGCTGTGGAAGGATCTCGTAAATCCGGCTGCCGGATTAAAAAGCACACAAACCAGCTTGTATGATGAAGGGATTCATAAAAAAAAAAAATTTAAAAAAGTCAAATTTAAACATTCAAAAATTTAAAAAGGGAGACAAGACCCACTTGGCTGCTAGCTTCATGCCACATTCTTCTGAGCAGTATTTTGAGTTGGGACGTGCCATTTCAGTACAGGTAGGGCCCAAGCACTGGTGCAAGCCTCCAGTGTAATGAACATCACTTCTGTCACTGTGCCTTACACGGTCTTTATGCTTCTGTTTCTGCTTATGCCTACGAGACTCCTTCTGCAAAGGGACAACGCCACACCAATGCACTGAATATCATGACACAAAAAAAGGTTTAACACATGCATGCTTTGTCACAACACTTGGTCTTTGTACCTTTTTGTCAAATTTCTTCTCTCGATGCTTAACATGTTTGACTTTTATAGCTTTCTTGCACTGGCCAGAGCTGTAAACTGGACTTTCTTTATCCTCCCTGCTCCATGGCTACACACGAGTGACAAAAGCAGCAAGTTAAAACATTACATAATGCATGACACTTTTCTAAAATATAAATAAACAAATAGATAGATGGATAAATAAATAAATAAATAATGCTTTGGTCACTGACTAAGAGTAATTTGAAGAATTTTGCAATGATATTACCAAGTTCTGGTCCTTGTATGGTGAGTACAGCTCAACCTCACTATCATTATAGTCATCTGAATATCGCCTGTCTCTGTGCATCCTATTTTCGGTCCTCTCGTGCAAGGAAAACTCCTCGTCTCGGACACGCAGCATTTTCTTAAAAAGAACACATTTAAAGACACACAGCATTTAAGACCTAAAGCACAAACATGAAAACTGATGTGAAGCACCACTTCATGGAACACCCCTTCTGCTTTCTCTTTGGTCATCAGGATTACATTAACTATAGCTGGGTGACAAATCAGAAAAATCTTAAACATCAGAATAATGTGCTACTGTACGTCAACACAACCAAGCAATTATCTTCCTACCATGCTTGAAAGTATGTATGCTGATCATATCCACTGTCCCTTATTTTGGATCCTGATGACAAGAGAGAAAAAAATCCTAGCTGCCCCTGAAAGAAGGTTGAGGGGCCCTGGTGCATTCAGTTCTAACATTAAGTTCAAATCCAGATGATTCCACAGTCTGTGTCTAAGAGTCCGGGAAGGATATCTGGCCGTAACCTGTGCCAGTTACACAAGGTGCTTCACATCTTACATCATCATCATCAACCTTAAATAGAAACGTATGCAATTACCCTTGCACGAACTACACACTGCCGCTGTCGACATTTTTGCCGGATTTTGTTCGGGCCCCCAAATTTTTTCATGTCTTTGCAGAAGTCACACTGCGCACAGTCTTCAGTACGTCTGCAGGGTTCACATTCGCCACACATGCGTGCAGAACGTTTCACCTGTAACAAATTTTTATAAATGCTTTTTTAAACCATGCACGTCTAGAGCAGAAAAACCTTGTTATCAGACAGATCACAAAAATATGAATGTGTGTATGTGCGTGTGGGGCCACGACCAGGGGTAAAAGCGGTGAGCACTCACTTTAGATCCACGGCGTTTATCCAGTTTGAAGTCTGGAGTACTTGATCGTTTTTCAATTCTCTCTGGTTCCATTTCTTTCTCACGTGATTTTTTTATCCGGTATTTCACTTCAAGGGAGGGATCCATTTCTGTTAGAAAGAGAAACACTAATTATGAATGTAGTTTTATTTACCATGGATAATCCAATGGATAGCCAAGAAGCTTCCTAGACTGGAAGAATGCTTTTTGTAAAACCAGTTTATTCTGGTCACTGGCCAAATGATCGTGCATGATGATGCAACTTTAGGAGATGGCTCCAGAGGTTGTATATGCATATGCTAAGGTTTAAAGGAAGGATGGCTGTTTGACAGAACATGATCTGTTCATTAAGTACATTTTAAAAGTTTTGGAAAGGCCTGGCATTCCAGCACAAAAAAGAAAGGGAACAATAAATCATAATTTCAGTTTTTCCAGATATTTTAAAAAGTAGCATTCAAACAATTTTCTCTGTTGTGATCTTTCTGAATAAACAGATGAGGATGGGCTACTTACCCTGACACTGCCGGCAGTACCACTCTCTGATACCCTTAGCCATCTTCTCAGTCACATTTATACAATGTCCGTGAAACCATTCGTTACAGTTATCACAGCCACTGTAAAGAAAAGACTGATTAAACTACAGAAAAAGGTAAAAATACGCATGTACAAAGAGTGTAAATTCCTTTAAGATATACTGCACATGGATCTCACATCATGAAACAGTTGATGTCTGGTTTCCTGCAGATGCAGTACAGTGGTGCCTTCTCATCTTCTGCACTGCTGTTGTCCATTACTGGCACTTGGTCCATATCTGACATTTCACTATCCTTATGGTTGAAATACATAATACAAGCAAACAGGTTTATTTTGGACGCTTTCACACCTTAGTCGAAATATTATAATATAATAAAATATATAATTTTATTTTTTCTTGTCTAATCTATTTTTTTCTTTCTTCCCGATAAATTAATCAATGGAACTGTATGACCAAGACAAAGCAATTTCCCTCTGGGATTAATAAAGTTCTTTGAATCTTGAAAACTATATACTATTTACACTCTAGAAATAATTGAACAAAATGGAAGAAAAAAAAAAAAAGAAGCATTGGCTAAGGTTTTTTTCTGGGTGAAAAAAATATGCATAAAGCTCTTTTATTCACTAGACATAAAAACTTTAAATGTCTTTTATCATTTATTTACAAACAGGTTTTTGGATGTAAAATCAGTGAGATGCAACTGACACTACAATAGTGGAATCATCCAACCAGCCTTGAGGACTCCTGGTAAGAAGAGTGTATAAAGAATATTTAATTTGATTCTGAGCCTTAATCTTTATAAGCTGTATAATAGGCAGTTCATTTTCAGCCCTTCTAATTATCACTGGTGGTTATTTATTCATTCCTCTTCTATACCGCTTATCCTGTACAGGGTTGCGGGAGGCCTGGAGCCTATCCCAGGAGACTTTGGGCACAAGGCGAGGTACACCCTGGACAGTGTGACAGTCCATCGCAGGGCACACACACTCACAAGCTATGGGCAATTTGGGATCTCCAATTAAAACTCTTAATCTGCATGTCTTTGGACTGTGGGAGGAAACCGGAATACACTGAGGAAAATCACCAAGTACGGGAAGAACATGCAAACTCTGCATACACAGACCGCGAAGCGGGAATGGAACCCTTGATCTTGTAGGTGAGAGGAGACAGTGCTAACCACTAAACCACATGCCGCCTAGTGGTGGTTATACAAGCTAAAATATCTGAGTTACATTAGAGCTTCATACATAAATACTACAGTGTACATAAATATTACTCCCTGTTCAGGGAATATCAATTAAGGGAACAACCAGCGACAAAATTCTTCAATTCGGAAGACGTCACCAACGGAGTCAGCGTTACCCTAGTGACCCTAGTAAACATCTCTGATACCTGTTGCAGGTCTTTACACAGTCTTTTCTGTGTAAATATTACTCTTCTGAAATTTTTTTAGACAAAATCTCACACCATTACAAAACATGTACTACTGAAATGGATGTAAAATTGTAATAAATATAATAATAATAATAATAATTATTATTATTATTATTTACTAGATGTAGTGTTATACATAAAATTTCTTATACTCCATTCTGAAAACTATTTATTTATTTAGCTATGCCTATGCAATATTAAAGATTTATTGATTTCATGCCCATGTAGACTTACAAATGGCTATTATGTAACATTAATAATATAGACTCTCTGATGATGGTGATGAATGGCATAATCGCGCGAGCTCCTTTTTTGGCGCTCCATCGAGGCGCAATGACAGATGGGTAATTATCAGCTTATCAGTTTCCGGAGTAGTTATAAAGCATTGTTCAATTTTGTTTTCTGTGGTTTGGGATTTTCTTTCAGATGAATAAATAGCCTGTACAGTCTGTGTCGCAGGAAGCTGGACCTACCCTATGTAACCCTGCAGATAAATAAATGAACAAGTCAGGCCTCCTAATTATGAGCACAGGTCACAATGACTCATTATACCTAAACTACAGACTAACTCACATAAATGTTATACATGTTTTTTGTAGAACTTGTCTGGTTAGTTATGTTAGCACACTTACCATAGTCGCTAATCAGCTGCGGATGTACGCAAGGCGGCTTCTTCGATTAAAACACCCTCGAGAGCACTTCTAGCCTTATTCTGGTTGTAAACTTAAAACCTGTTAAGTTATCCTTAATACCGAGGAACAGGAGCAAGAGTTAAACAAAAACACGACCACACCGGCAAAACAATGCTAATGCTACTACTGCTGCTGAGTCTATCTCTTCTTCGTCGTCGTCGTCTTCTTCTTTGAATTGATGGACAATTACAACGTCATGCAGCGTTACCGCCACCTACAGGTATTATTAAAAGCACAATTCTCCACAAACATCTCTGAAATTATCCTTGTCTTAACAGCATTCAAAAAGAAAATGTTTATATCATATTCTAGAGGAACGTGGCTCAGCCTTTGTCAAGACTGAATGAAAGAATTTATAATAAAATACTTTTTAAGTTGGTATACAATTTTTTTAAATTGATTTATGCCTTTGGGTCATTGATGGCTCAGTGGTAGGTTTCACCCCGTGTTTTGGTGCACGTTGTGTGCCAGAGCTGTGTGTGGATCTGGTGGTCTTTAATTTCTTCCAAAGTGACACTTATTTAAGCAATAGTTCAGGTCGTGCTGCTGTATTGAATATGTGCACGGATGTGAAGATATCTCTGATATTCAATAAATTTTAATAGGATAAATTCAAGTGTGATATTGCTTTATACAATAGATCCCTGTTAAACACTTCTCTTATGATTCTCAGGCGGAATCAGCATTAAGCTGGCAACTGACAGTTAGCGACCAACAATTAGTGTAATTACTACACGAAGGTATAAATTCTTACCAGTAATGTGTAGTCAAAGGTGAGTAGAATAAAACCTGGGGTGGTGGACAGTAAAGTTTTTCTTTATCCCCAATTATTTTAATTTACAATAACCTTACTATACTGGGGATGAATCCCCAAAAAGCATAACATGGTAAAAACTAGTGTGCTGTGTAAGGTGTAGAATCCCTTTGTTCCACACACCAAGTAGTGCCCTTGTTCGGGGGTTAGCGATTATAAGAACACCTGTGAAGCAAAGCAATTTATATAGGTAAACTTCACAGTGCTGTTATACACTATATCAGCACTTGTGGAATGCCTCCTGTCCAAACAAATTACTTGCTTGGAATTAACTGTTATAAAAACTGTATAAAACAACATTTATTATTTGCATAATTATACATGTCATCAATAGATCTCTTCCAAAAATGTACTTTATATTAAGGATGCCAACCTGAGTAAAATTTTCTATACATACAATAACTGTATTTGGACATTTTAAAAGTTAAAACCTCAATAACATCCAATAGTAAATAAATAACATTACAGTAAATAATTTTTTAATATTAAATATGAACAGAATAAGCAATTTCCCTCTGAGATTAATAAAGTTCATATAAAATAAATCAATGAGTCATTTTATCATATTTGTGGGATGTTTCAGGGATCCATTATATCCTTCCTCCTTTCTTCACTTAAAATGTTTCTGAACATCAGTAAATGATTTGAATTAACTTATTATTTTTGCTACAGCAGTAAATAGTATGTGCATGAGTATGTACAGTATATGATGGCACGGTGGATTAGAGGTTAGAACCTCCATTGTCCAGGTTCGATTCCTGCCTTAGGGTCTGTGTGCTGTTTGCATGTTTTCCTCGTGCTGTATGACACAGTCCAAAATCATACAGATTAGTTTAATTGGCAATGTATAATTTTTATGTATGTATGTAGAATAGTATGTATGTAAATATGCATTGTAAATTTGTGCAACCTTACAAAAAAAGTACTTAAATTTTTAAGTCTAACTTTCTATTTATTTTATTGAAAAATTACAAATAGAATACAAAAAACATTAAACACATTTAACAATAACAACAGCAGCAATAACAACAACAACAACAACAACAACAAAACATTAATTACAACAAATCAAACATAAAGGACAAAGAACTATAAATTTGACAGCCAAAAAAAGAGAATAAAATACAGGAGAGGATCGAAATGATGTATAAACCAGGGAAAAGATGTAGCAAGAGACACTTTACTTCAATTAAAAATAATATCATAATAATCGAGAAGTCTATTATTCTTCTTAAGTTGAATTAATTTAAGAGAATTAAAATCCGAACTTTCTATTTAATGAAGACCACACCCCGTGTATGACGTCGCACTGCCAACAATGCAGTTCAATATTTCGAAACTCGTGCTTTTTTTTTTTTTTTTTTTAATTTACTCATTTATTTATTTAATTAGTTATTTGTCTGTTTGTTAATTGGTTTACTCTGTTTACTGTTATTACTTATCTGTATATTTTTGTTAAGTTTGGTTATATTGTATAACTTATATTTAACTGTGTATAATTATTTGCATAATTCAATCTTTAATACCTGATTCTTGTACTTTTATATTTTTCATATTGTACATATGTTTTTGTGATTTAATAATAAATTTAAAAAAAATCGAAACTCGTGCGTTTTGGAAAAAAAAAAACAAGTATCTTATTAAAAAAAGGAAGGTAGAAATAACGTTTGCATGCAGAATTTGAATGAATTAATGAATTAATGAAGCTTTTTTTTTTTCGTACGAAGTCTGTAATCTTCATACATATAATGCGGTACAGAGAAGATAACTTGTGCGCATGCGCAGCGGAAATCGCAGCGGAAGAGGACGAGAGCGACGCTTCAAAAGAAACACTGCCGGTACAGCTTCTTATAGAGATATAAGTGTATGTGTTTAAAAAATAATAATAATAAATTAATAAATAAATAAATAACTCACCGACTCGAAATATTCTGCTCTAAAAATGTCTTCCCTAGACATATTAAACTAATTTATATAAGATGTTTAAAAAGTCTCTGTATGCTAGGTGTCAGGTATTTTTAGCTAGGTAGCTAATTACAACAGCCACAGGAGAGAGAGAGAGAGAGAGAGAGAGAACCTGCTGCTGCTGCTAATGTTAACCAGGAAAGTAAAGTAAACACCAATGTGTACACTGGACAAGATGTCTGTATTTCAACATTCTATATCTACTTTCATTTTCATCAGTAGAACAGATATAGATTGTACATATGGATTGTCATTCTTCACTCAGCTTGATTAGTTAAAAAAAAACATTTGTTTAAGAAATGTTACTCTCTTGTTTCCTCAGTACAACAATATTGTGTTAATATGAATCAGGGGAATCCGATCGAATATCAACGACATGGAGGCGACTGACTCACCTGTTATCACACCTTCACTTCAGACTGATAAAAACAAAATGCAGTCTGAAGATACTCTAGACTGTATTGCAGATGTGGAAGATCATGTGACACTCCCAAGAATAGACGGATGTGATGAGACAGAACTGATCGACACGCAGTCAGAAGGTGGCTTAGACCCAAATAATGTTCCAGTGGATCTTCAGAAAGAAGAAGCTGTTCTGCTTGATGTATCAGACACTGGTAAAAGTGTGAAGGACAATGGCCAGGAGGACAATGGCCAGGAGGACAATGGCCAGGAGGACTCGGGTGAATTCGTTGTGTCCGTGTTAGCTCGAGGAAAGCTGGAAGAGCCGGGCGTGTGCGCGAACAGAATTCCGTCCCCTCTCTCAGAATCTCACCTAGAGGCTTCTTCTCACTCGGCTGAGGATGTGACTTCGGAGAGCTGGAGACGGCACCGGAAGCACGTGTTCGTCCTGAGTGAGGCTGGGAAGCCCATCTACTCACGCTACGGCAGCGAGGAAGCCCTGTCCTCCACCATGGGTGTCATGATGGCTCTGGTGTCCTTCATTCAAAGCGGGGACAATGTCATTCGTTCTGTCTACTCAGGTATTAATCTTCTACAAGGAATGATAATAAATCGATTATGAAAATGCACCATTTGCTGAATTTGCAGATTTCTATTTTTTGCCGATTTCAATTTTCCCTTTTTAGAACTATAAGTGATGGCAAATGCAAACTTTTTTCATGGAAATTCAGTTGTTCACAATGTTCGCAATAAAACATTACTGTTAAAGAACTTTTGCATATTCTCCAAAAACTACAAAGTTAAATGGCCTTCTCTTAAACAAAGCTAAAAACAAAAATTGCTCCAGAGCATTTATTTATTGATAATTTAATTTAAAATATATATATATATATATAATTTTATTTATTTATTTATTTTTGGGAGCTGACAGAATCGTTTCAAATAGCTACTTACACACTATTGGAGGGTGGGAGGGAGCATATCCTGTTATAATCAGTTATAACTCGATTATAATAATAATCGGTTATAACTCGTTCTAATGGTCCATCACTGCTAGATCAAGCTGAAAACTGCAGATTCTGGTCATTGGCCAATCGATTGGCGCATTTTTATTCGATACTGTATACACATACATACAAAGTCAACCCAAAAAATGTATATGCATTTGTGGAAAAGAAAAACTTGTATAAAAATTTTAATGTCTAATGTATTGCTTTATGTTATATGTTGATATATGATAATATTATGACAAAAATATAATAATATTGAAATGATCTATACATATTATAAAACTGTGAAGTTTTTTAGGCGTCTGTACAGTGAAGATATTTCCGGAAAAATAGTTTGTGAGGACGTAGGATGAATAATAGAGCACATCAAGATGGTTTTTGGAATTTTTGTCTGTTTGTCTGTATGTTTGTGCATGACGTAAAAACTACTAAACGAATTTGAATGGGGTTTTCGCAGGTAATATATAGGCTTTGTTTCTTCGCAGTCGGCCCACGAGAAGAAATAAACTCTAATTTCTTTAATTGAATGGAATGCAATTTAAATGGAAAAAATTTACCTTAAAAAAAATCATTAGTTCTTTTCAAAATTTAACAGACGGCGCTGTTCATTTGATTAAATATGCGCTTATGAGTGCAATTGAAATGTACTTAATAAATGCAATCTCACATCTTCATACTGCCAACTTCACGAACGCATAAAAAATTTTGTTTGTTCCAATATTCAACAGACAGTGTTTTAATTTTTTTAAAACGTACTTATGGGTGTGCAATTTAATAATAAAAATTTATTTCTCGGGCACATCTAGTTATATATGTATATACAGTGTGTGTGTGTATGTGTGTGGTACAAATAGTTTAATGGACTAGTAAGTTGCATGTAACTCTGATACTTAAAGTCCTTTCTATCATCTTCATCATTTGGAAATGATCATAGGCCTTCCCCAGATTCTGAACCAACTTGGTCACGTAGCAAACACAGGATACTATATATACAATAAAACATCATCATATGCACCTCAGCAGATTTGCACCATTTTTTGTGCTATGGCATGTTTTTTTTTTATGTAAATGATGCTGCAGTTTCAGAAGTGTTTTTTTTTTGCTGGTTTTAACTGTTCTGTCTGAAACTCTTCTGTTACAGATGAGCACACAGTGGTCTTCATGCAGCAGGGCCCTCTGGTGCTCGTCTCTGTCTCTAGCACCCATCAGTCTGAGCAGCAGCTACGCAATGAACTGCTTTATGTCTATAACCAGATTGTGAGCATGCTTACCCAAGCCAGCATCACCCGCATCTTTGAGCACAAGAAGAACTACGACTTGCGCCGCTTGTTAGCTGGCTCAGAAAAGATCCTAGACGGTTTACTAAACCTGGTCGACTTTGATCCGAGTTTCTTGCTCTCCGCTGTGCACTGTCTACCCATTTCCTCCTCATTCAGGGACTCGCTTAGCCAGATACTTCAGAAGGCCATCACTCCCAACCTAGTCTTCTCTATTGTCATTGCCAAGAACAAGCTGCTCACCATTGCACAGGAGAAAATGGTGATTGAGGATGCCAAACTGGACCCTGCTGACCTTCACCTGCTCCTCAACCTTATTGGAGCCTCCTCTGCGTTCCAGGCTGGTGAAATCTGGACCCCAATCTGCCTCCCCAGCTTTAACCCTGACTGTTACTTTTATGCCTACATATCCTACCTGGACCCACCTGAGTGCACCGTGTGCCTGCTGCTGCTTTCCACAGACAATGAGGCATTTTACGCAGTGGCAGAGTGCAAGAGAAAGATTGAGGAAGCCATGCAGGCCCAAAATGCTCTAACATCAATTGCCAAAGCTCAGTCCTACAGCGTCAGTCAGGTGGGAGTGTCTGATCTCCGGCACTTCATGTACAAGCCTTTTGATGTTCCAGACAACCACCATCAGCTCATACAGTTCACCAGGTAGGTTTCAGTCTTTTTTGAAGAGGTCATTTAAGTCAGCACAGGGTCTGGGTTACTTCTGACCTAAAAAAAAGTTGCAATTTGTATTTAAATAAGCAAATACTTAAGAGCCATTAATTCAAAGTAATTAATTAACTGCAACAATGAATGCATCATGAAACAAAACAGCTAAGAAGTTTGTTGAATTACTGAAATTGGGTTAAGAATGTTGATGGAACGACAATTAATTATAGTTGATGATCATTTGATTTCATGTGCATTTCAAGAGTGCGATTAGGAAAAATGGCAATCGATTTTTAATAGTTAGAAATCCTAAAACAAGCCATGCTGCATTAAAAAAAAAAACACGTTAACACACCAAATGATTACCTTCCATTTTTTTAATTGATTGATTTTTTTTTTTTTTTAATTAGTGTAGCAGTTATTACTATTTGTATTAGCTTGCCAGTAAATAATATGTGTGCTCTTAGAGCTGCATGATTCTTACAAAAATTTGAATCACGATTTTTCTCCATGGGATTTGAGATCACGATTCTCTCGCACGATTCTAGTTTATTCAACAAAAATTTATTGCAAATTAACAAAAAAAAAAGAAAAAAAAAGGACATTCAGTTATAATAAAGTGCTGAAGTAACAAAAATAGTGAACAAAGCTTTAAGCTGTTGAAGATACTGTAAGAGAACGTTAACTATAATAAATAAAAATAACTAAATAGATCCTGATCCTGCTTTTTGCTCCAATTGGCACAGAACCTTATACAGACATGTTACAATGTTTCCCCCCTTATTATAACATTCTTTTTTATTTCCCTCGTACTGCTACAAATCCATCAAGTACTGACTGACTCCGAATGATTAGTTCTGCCTGCTTGTTACACGTGACGTGAGTGATAGCAGAACGCGACCCATGAGGGAGAGGACAGAAGTGATCGAGATTTATGATTGATTGGTGAAATAATAAAGAACAAGGCTTATTCAGATTTTTATGATTCTGATAATAATGTATGCGAGTGTGACAAATAACGTGTGAAAGCAGCATGATCTGAATGCATGGAAATACACAGAAGTGAATGGCCGTCATTTAGAAATGAGATCGCATTTATGTATGAATCATATTTTTTTCCCCGATTAATCGTGCAGCGTTAGGTGCTCTGATCGATCGGCCACCGATCAAAATAGGCCGATAATCACTTAATATTTACGGATCGGTTGTCTCTCAGCTAGCCAAACACATAAGCATTAACAATTTATTAATGTGATAATGCTAAATACCTGAGCTGACAGCCACATCAACCTGCCGACCCAAGTCTGGGAATATAACCAGGTCTTTTTAAATGATGTCAAATTAGGCAAAGTCTGTTCTATTAGTTTCCCGTTTCTTTATAATCTACATGAAATAATAATAAAAAAAATTAATATGTTGCCTAAATAAAAGTCAAAAATAAAATAAAAATAGACGTTGAGAGTTCCATTGATATAATGTCCAGCAAGTACATGACCATGTTCCTCTGTGAGGAAGATTCCAGATGTTGACTAAGTTTTTTTGTTGCTGCTGTAATAACAGCTAATAGTAAATTTCTTTGTTTGATGGACGAGGTGGGGTTCCAGAAATTAATCAAGTGCATTTGAGCACTGCTGTTTAAAAAAGTTATTAAAAATAAATAAATACTACACAATAAAAAAATGCCAGATCCCAATAATCCATACGCACAAAGACACCTGTGCTGTCAACATCGGCCGATTCTGGTTTTTGTGACCCTGATCGGAGAATTCCTAGTAAATAATAACTATAATTTTGATGTTTACACTTTTACTCAACTATAAAAAGTGCGCGCACATAGCACCAATTTTATTAAGTGTTTCTTTTAAGAATTGCCACATGTCGCATGATCGGTTTCATACTTTTGAGAATAAAGTCTCATTCCACAATGTGTGCACTGATGCAGGCGGTGTAGCCCTACTCACAACATAACATTGTACTCACATTCCAGGTGACAGACCTCACAGTTGATGTGCAGAGCAGCAAAACTTATGACAACTGAGACCTATGGTAAAGTACATGGTGATGTACTTATGGTACTGAAGTGTAATAATTTTTTATTTGTTTTCGATCAATAGACTTGAAAAAAACAAAACCGTCAAAGAAGCATAGTGCTGTGCAGTTATTATAATCATTTATTAATCAGTCATCGATTGGTTTCGACAGATGATAGATTATGGAATGGTTACTGACTTCCAGAACTAAGTAAGAACCAATGCATTATTAAAATCCAGAAGGACAATGGATATCAACTTTGTGGAAAAAATGTGATCAGAAATAAATCATGAAAGACTTGACTGCATCATAAAAAAATATAGAATTATAAAAAGCGTCACAGCAATGTTTAATAAAGTAAGAGCATTTCCATCTGCGAACAATGTGATGAGAACACGAGTGGGACTCAACAGCTGTGTGGCCATAAGAAAACCACTTTTTAGTGAGGCTAGCTATTCAGAAAAAGCCTAAGTTTGCTAGGGAGCATCAATGAACCACAAATTGATTTTTCTTCCCTGGTAGTACAGGGCTTAAATTGTGAAACAAGTGTTTCTTGGAATACAAGGAACGATTTTCACATATGAACTGGCTACCACATTGTGTGCTGTAATCCAAGATGAAGATGACTGATGACTTTTTTTGATCAGTCTGTATGTGTGCTTGTGCCTCACGTGGAATGGTTTTCCAACAATCCCGAAAGGAGTCCCGAGAGGTGTCGAGTACTTATTGGCTGCTTTTCCTTCACTCTTAAGTCCAACTCATTCCAAACCATCTCAACTGTGATTAGATTGGATTTAGATTGTGGAGGCCAGGTCATTTGATGCAACACTCCATCACTCTCCTTCTTGGGCAAATCGCTCTTACATAACAGAGGTGTGTTTGAGGTCATTGTTCTTTGGAAAACAAATGATGATCTCACTAATGCAAACCAGATGGGATGGGATGGCATGTCACTGCAAAATGCTGCGGTAGCCCTGCTGGTTAAGTGTGTCCTCAGTTTGACTAAGTCACCAACAGTGTCAGCAGCAAAGCAACCATCACACCATCACACCTCCTCCTCTTCAAAGTGCTTCACAGTGGGACCCACACATTCAGGAACCGTCTGTTCATCCGCTCTTCGTCTGACAAAGACATGGCAGTTAGAACAAAAAACCTGTCAAATCCAAATCCAAGTCAAATTTGGACTGATCAGTACAAAGGACAGTTTTCACTCATTTAATGTTCAATCCTTGTGTTTCTTGTCCGAAGCAAGATTGTTGTTTACGAAGTAATGTATTTTTTTGCTGCAATTTGACCTGATTTCCCTCAGGGTGATGGCAATATTTTCCATAACTACAGTATATAATGTGGATTTATGGTAGTCTCTTGCTTATCTGTGAATTTCAGGCTTCTGCCACCTCTTTCTGGTTATCTTCCAATGTATTATCAATGTAATGCTGCATAAATGTAAGATAAAACTTTACACTATGTTTTTTAAGTACTGTAGATAGCCATAGAAACCATAAAGTTATGGTATGCTGTAATTACTGTAGAGAGCTCGGAAAAACGTGTCAAATGGTTATTTACCTGTTTTATTCTCTAAAGACCTGGCTGGATAATTGAGGCTGCTGTGAGGCTGCTTAAATTCAGCTGGACCCATTTCCCACCTTCAGTCATGATGGGCTATGATTGATTACATGGTCCACCAAAGTTGCACATATTGCCAATATTGACTCACATTCCTCTTCCTCCTCTCAACATTTCACAGATATGTGCACAGGTCCATGTATAAAATGGAGAAAAACTGATTGCAAAAAAAAAGAAAAGAAAAAAAGTTTTTGGTGACTTGCCTCATGAAACGAATATTAGGACCAATTTATGATATAAAAGGCATTATATCTCTTGCTGTTTGGCTTGAAAGGAGTCTTAAACTGAAAAGTCACCCAATTAATTCCAGATTCCAATATTGTTTTTTCAATTATTCTTTAAATGGGTCTATTTCTGGTGGAGAATAATTAAATATTTAACAGAAGAAGACCCCAAGAATGTTGGTGCACAAGTTTTAATGGATGTATTTGGGGTTTAAAAATCAGTACAGGGTAAAAATTATACGTACAGGGTCCAAAATATATATTCAACAAAATATATATTCATGCTTCTAAGTATAGCCAGGACATTCGCCATTAGGGCACTTTATTATCTTTGTTTAGACAAATAGTGCATTTGTAATTTATATATTGTTTCGTGTCCTCCATGTGTTCTTGAGATTATATTTTCCAGAAATTCCTAAAATATATTTTTTTTGTATCTTTGAACAGCTTTGGAATGTGTCCTGTTCCACTTCATTGCAAATTTTAACATAAACTATACAAAAATTTAAGGCACATCACTTATAAATTCGAACCTTTCTGTGGTTTGTGATCATGCTGTCTCCTTGTCACTAGATTTAGAATGAAGGTTTAACTTGGCTGGATTATTATGCCTTTGCTAAATAACCTGAAAATTGCATGTTTTCTAATGCTAATGGCAGTAGTTCTATATAAAATGAAGACAGGTAAACCATGGTTGCTACTTATTTTTCTATACAAGAAATTGGATCACATTTCTGTTTGCCTGTGGCCCTTAGCCCAGAGATGGAGGCTCCTTATGACAGTCAAGAGGAGAAGATGAGGCTGCTGGACCTTTACAGAGATATGCATGGCCGTATACACAACACTTCTCGCCCTCTTAAGCTCATTTACCATGTGGCGGCACGAGAGACCCTGCTGGCCTGGGTATGATGGATTTATTTTCTCTAACATCATCTCTGGTTGAATCATAATCAGTTTGGGGTGGGGGGTTACTTGTCCTGCTTGCAATATTAGATCTCTTCGAAATACAGTGGAACCTCGGATTACGAGCATAATTCGTTCCGGAAGCGGGCTCGTATTCCAAAACACTCGTAAACCA
>JAQMYI010000016.1:13887844-13898763 GCA_030014275.1 Clariallabes melas
CTTTTAAAATGAGCTTTGGATTGTTTTAGGCATGTGCTTCATTATTCATTCAAAATAATTAATTTAAAAAATATACCTTTTAATAAACGTTCCAATTATAAAAACTTTCAAAATATTACAAAAATAATACAGAAAATATCAAACAAATTTCCTGTCCAAATGTAAGCAGCAATTAAATATAATTACTTATATATTAAAGATGGCAATGATGGCAGTTGAAATATTACAAAAACTCGGATGTCTGTAGGGCTCAGTCAGGCACCGCTCTTGGAACGGAGCGTGGCATGACTGCCTGCGAGGGTGCAGTCTTACTTGCCGAACTTCTCTGGCGTTATACTATAGTCAGATAGTTGGAGAGACGATCCGTGCATTCAGTCAACTGCACTGTCACTGGCAGAGAATGAGCTGTGCATACACATGCCAGAGCTTCCCATGACTGATCACACGTCTCTATTTGCTTAAAGAGCTTCTCCTTTTCTTTTGTTTATTCAACTTGGGCGTTTAAAGTTTTTTTCACGTGAATCATCTTAATTTTGAAAATGTTCCAAGCACACAGCCTCATGACAGTCTAATCACATTTACATGAGTTCGTCATAAAAACAACTGGCATATACTGCCTACATCATATTTTGAATAGCAGCACATCAATGCCATGCAAGGTGGGATTTACTTGTATTATAAACATGCAATGTTGGAATAAAGACATGAGAATTATCTCATTTCAAGAGGAAATTATATAGATTATGCAGTTTTACAATATCCCAAACACTACCGTTTAACAAATGTTACATTGAAATTTCTTGAAGGGGACTGGCACTGCACACAGAGGTTGTTTTTTTTGGGATGTGGCAACCCTTTGATGGCTGGGCTCGAACCGGGATCCTCACATCAACTGTCTAGTGCCTTAGCTGCCTAAGCCACCACTTTCACGTCTTGTGCTTAATGTATTCTTGTAAAAGTAGTTCTGTCATATGATCAATATGTGGGAAAAAAAATATTAATGTGTAAAGATTTTTTCCTTAAATATGATATATAATATATTATTATATATATATTGTATAGTTATATATACATATATATATATATATATATGTATAGCATTTTATATATTTAAAATGTTAAGTTATATAAATAATAAATTGAATGAGGTAAATAAATAAGTAAATAATTTGATCTTTACACTTATGTGTATTTTTTTTATAGACACAAATTTCATAGGAGAGATTTATGACGTTCATCCTGGATTGAATGTTTATTTCTTTTGTGGTTTGTACACTAGAGCTTTAAGGACAGCCAAGAGCGAATGTTAGTTGGCACGAGGCGCCACGTCTGGCTTCAGCAGCCTAAAGGCAGAAATGGCCTGTAGTTGGCTCTTACTGATATACTCCATGCACACCGCCTTCTCTTTCCAGCTGCTAGTTGTAATGGAAATACTGTGTGGTGACATAATGAATATATAAATTGCTGTGTGCCATCATTTAGAGAATTTTCCACCTGGCTTTAGCTATTTTTCATTGAAAATAGCTGGCAACACATCACATTTCCCATCACATAAATGGGAAAGTCTGTAGACCTGAGGAGAATGTGGTCAATTAATGTTGCTGAGTTGCTTTGAGATGGGAAATAATAATTAGAAGACCAGAACAGAGTGAGTGAGTGAGTGAGTGAGTGTAAGTGTGTGTGCGAAAGAGAGAGAGAGAGAGAGAGAGGGAGTACAAGCTCACGAAATCAACCACAGGACATAATTTTTTTTGTGGCGCTATACAGAGGCAGAAATAGATTTGCCCAAATACCTTGTTTGCAGATGTTGCCAGACACTGTAACCATTCTGCCTGCTTTTCTTTGTCCTTGGAAGAGGAACACGAAAGCTCCTGTTTGGGCTTCTTGGTTGGAATGGGACTATGTTCCTGTAGAAGATGAAAAGTGATTAGTTATCAAATGAATATACAGACTGGTGCAAACGCTATAGTAATATAATACTGTATGACAAACAGGTCCATAATGACTACTATAGGGGTGTGACATGTTTTGTGCTGGACGACCCCCTTTTTAATTTGACGAGAAGTGAAGTGAAGTTGGTAACCTCAACAAAACATGTTTCCTGTTATACAACTGCACTTTTGACTTTATAGAATAAAGGCAGTTTAAACAGCTGGGACTAAACAGCTGTGTAGCCATAAGATAACTAGTTTGAGTGGTGTGTGCATCAAGGTGAGAAGGGAGGCGAATGAAGTGACGCATCCATCATTCACACTGCCTACTGTACAAGCCAACTGGGGCAGTGTTATAATCTGGGGTCGCTTCTGTTGTTCAGGTCTATAAATCCAAAAAAATGAGGTCCACTCACTACCTGAATATACTGCATGATCTGGGTTTTACTACCACTGGTTTTTTTTTCTTCCCTGATGGTAAGAGCATATTCCAGGATGACAGTGTCAAGATTCATCGGGTTCAAATTGTGAAAGAGTGAGTCACAGTAACCTGAGGTATACAATTAAACTAGAACCTTAAACTTGTGAGAACATATATATAATACTATATAATAAAATACTGTTTGTCTGCGTATGCTAGTTAATTTGTGTCTTCCTTTAATATCATTTGTTTAGGTATTGCAAGGTAACCGAAAGTGCACTGAACGGCACAATAACAACTACTCCATCCATCCATCTAGGAACCTCCTTAGTCCAACTATTGATCATGGAGGCCAATGATGACCATTGCGTTTATTCCTATTTTTACAACCATGGTAGGACCTCTGGTCAACATTTACACTCACAGCTTAAATCAGGCAATATGTTAGCACCAATTAGTCTAACATACCTGTATTTGGACTGGGAGGAAACCGGAGTACTCGGAGGAAACCCATCAAGCACAGGGAGAACATGCAAACCCGGACCTTGGAGGTGCAAGGCAACAGTGCAAACCACTGAGCCACCATGCCGGCACTTTTACTACTACTATTATTATTTTTAGTTGGAGTAGTGTATTTACATTTATGGCAAAAATAAGTATCTAGAAGCAGTAGGTCAGAAGTAGGTCATAAACCATTGCCGACAGAGCTGATCTGAGGAAGTTCATTCCTTCACTTACAGTAGGGGCCAGAACAGAGTAGAGTCTTGATAGCTCCCCTTCCTTGGACACTGAGAGATGATGAGATCAGTCAAACGGTACTTGAGGAGGAAGCTTGGTACACAGTGTGGTATGATTGGTGCTTGAAATCAGACAGGGGACCGAATAAGTACCTGAGAGTCTGGTGTGAATCACTGAATCATCCTGATGAAAAATCAACATGAGTGGGTCAGATAATGGGAGAGAAAAACGAGTGTTAATTGTCCATGTTTACCCCTAGGTCACATGTGATCTTGGGAAGACTTGTCCGGGGAAATCACGAGATCCTGACAGGGGGGACAAATGACCTGGGTTTAACTGCGGTTCAGTTTTACTGAGAGTAATATTCAGCTGATGAGCTGCAATTATTATCAGTTCAAAGGGGTTACAGTGGTCTGGCGTCTGCATCGGGTTATTCCTGCCTCGTGCCCAGTGTTTATTAGATCCATGGTTACCTCAACTAGAATAAAATCATGATGATGGACGTGTGGATGGAAGGCTTTGTAAATGTTCAGACACAAGGGGGAGATATTGCCCAGGTTTCAGATGGCTCAGCATGACACGTAACCACCAACGTGCATTGTTAACCACCTCCCTTTTAACAAATATGCTTAGTTACATTGTCATGAGGTGTGGGTTACTATGGCATTATTCTAATCCTCCGGAGCAAATTCCTTTGATGCAGAATTGGTTAAAAGAAAAAGAGATATACTCTGGTTAGCTAGATACCCTTGGCGTTCATATAGTGCGTCAACTACTTTGAAATCGCGCGAAAAAAGTGTATTTTCGACATCTTTAAATTGACTCCTGATAACATCACATCCTGCTGCCTCCACATAAAAATAGACAAACTGCCTCTTTGCAAAACCTGACACTGCTGCTGCCTTCCCGAACAAAGGCATTCTGTCCGTTCATATTCCTTCACTGAGGCTTGAAGTACAGTAGGTGCCCCAGTCATAACAGTCTGCACCTCCACGCCCTTTTCATACATGAGCTGCAGCTGCTGGGAGATCTCTGAGCAAAGCAGCCACGATGTGGCTCTCATTCATGGCCACATCAAAAGAACCAGTGCATGACACACCCACAGCTGCACAGCTTGAGGTGGTAACAAGCAGCTGGGCAAAACCACACATGCGATGTAAGGCCGGGGCACTGGCAATAAGTTTACAAATGGGCATACATGGCAGGCAACCCAAATACAATCACGTTAAACATAATGAACCAAACATATGTTCTGTTTAATGTGTGGTATTTTCATAATCCAGTCAAGTAAATCTGATGCTGTTTGGTGAAAAAAAAACAATATGGAGAAATATGGAGTGAAGTAGGGGTGCATGACGTATCAGCATTAATTGCCAAAGCTACTGCGCTTTGAAAAAGAGCGGAGATGCCTTGGGGGTCATAGGGAAATCACAAAGGTGTATGTGTGAAGTATTCTTCCGCAAGTTTTCAAGTAATCAAACACATTGGAACATGTGACTGCAATGGTTTCTTGTTGCCCTGGTATACCCTGTGGTGAAGTTGATAAACCAGCAGATAGAACAGAAAGCTGTCTGTTGGAGAACAGAAAACCATTTTCAACCTGAGAAAAGAAGGGACATTGACCAGAGACCATGCCACAAACTCTGGGCATAGCCAATACAACAATCTGGAATGGTCTAAAAAAGAAAACAGGTCAGGCAAGAAAAACAAAAGCAGTTGATGCACATCTGTAAAGAATGGTATCTGGTATATGATACAGATGTGAAATCTGTAAAGAACACCTCAGAAACTAAATATGACTCATATCATAAGACTCTACAGGGCTTGAATGAAGGTATCACAATCACACTCAGGAGTTTCTGGGAGGAGATGAACGCAAGCCGTAGAGGTCACACTACAAGATGGCAGACTGGAATTTGCAAAGAAATAGAGATGAGACACAAAAGTCCTAACAAAAAACAAACCCCTACCAACCCAAAGTGTGGAGGAAGAAAAGATCTGCTAAGAAAAAGAAACTTGAAATCACGTGCAATCATGTTTGAACTTCAAAAGAATTGGCCTTTCATTCTCGCATTTCACTGCAAATCAGATAAATACATAAAGCAACTATAAATTGGGCACTACTGTACAGTATATTCCTCCCTTATTTACTCTGTACATACTGTAATATACAGCCTGTTTTATCTACTATGCGTTTTTGCATATTTCATCATTGCGATTTTGCATAATTCATCATTGTAATATTTTATACTCCACATATATTTATGTACATACTGTACACACATATACACACACACACACACGCATGAGGAGGAGTCAAAAAGTCAAAAATCATTTGCACTCTACGCTATATTAAAACTGCTGTCTTATCAGCACTTTCCGTTCAAGGCTACTGTCTCCCTAGACACCGCTGTGCAGGTGTGAACAGGTTATATCAGTTCATTTCGAGCAAAAATGGATGCCCCACTTGTGATTTGCACGAAAGCAGACCAGCGTGCATTCATTTGTTTTTTTGTGGTCCGATGGTGCCGAAACAAGTAGAAGAAGAGCATAAACGAGAGCGTTTGGATATCTGCAAACCAAATTTGGACTGATACTCTGTCGACACTTTGCCAAAACTTTGTTTTGAGGTGTTAAAGCTTCCCCCCTATAGTCCTGATCTTGCTCCATCAGACTTGGACCTGTTTGGTCCCCTGGAAGCAGCCCTACGAGGATAAAGATTCACTTCAGATGAAGAAGTGAAGACAGCGGTGCATTCGTGGCTCGCATATATACGTTTTAAGTCAAAAAAAATTTTTTAACGAAGGCATACAGTACATAAGCTTGTTGACAGGCTATGGCGAAAAAATGACGTATTTGAAATGTAGTTAAAATGCATTCTACTACACGAAGAGTTTTAAGATTGAAATGACAAAATCTGATTATTCTTTATGGGTCATAAGTAATGTAGTATTAACTGTAGAAGTCCAGTGCTAGTCCAACGCACACACTTAGACAGAGCAAGGAAGCAAGTGAGCACAGCCTAAAGAGACACTAGTATCAAAGGGAGTGGACCCTCTGCACAGGAACTCAATAATAACTTTCAGCAGTCTAGCCAGGAGGCGAGACTCGGCTGTTCCAGCCTCCTTCCTAACACCCCCCACCCTCACACCACCAACTGGGTCAGGCACCTCCCTCCACCCCAGTCTGTGTCTGCTCTGTCGGACTAATGCATTCTGCAGACGGCCCAGCGCTCTTAAAGAAACACAAGCTACATTTTTCTCCCATGAATCATTCCCATTGATGCAACAACCTCAGAGCAGTGCTCAGTCCTTACAGCATTTCATTTAGATCGCTCGCCTTCTTCTTCCCTTTATGTCTTTCCTCTTGTTTCATTTGGGCTTTTATCTGTTTTTTTCTAACATTGTTGAAAAGGAAAGTAGAAAATAAGTCGAGAATGTTTCCCATTTTGTCTATTTGTCAAAAAAGGATGCAATTTACAGAGGTATTGGCCAAGGAAATGCATGTGAAGTAGTGTTGAGTGATAACCTGAAACTTAATATCACACTTTATTGAATTATTTTTTTGTTGTTGTTTGTATGGTGCTCAACTATTTAAAGGTGGGGTATTTTTCCCTAACGAAAGAGTTCTCCTCCGTGTTGCTTCCATGTCGCAGACTGGACGAGACAGAGTCATGTGACTTCACACACGATAGTGTTTTACATGAGCACACAGTGGGGAAAGTATTAACAGGCTTTTATTGATGTTTTAAGAATAAAAAATAAGTAATTAAACAAATAAAAATAATTGAACATGGAAAAAATGGAAAGATTTCATGTCGGTTTTGATGGATTTTCGATTCATTGCCCGGCCCTAATTCGAAGTCATTATTATGGTAACTATTGGAGGGAAATCCAATTGGAGTTAAAGGAATGCCGCTTTTGGCAGCAGGCTGGGATGTGGACTATGAATCAACAGGGATGGTATTATGGATGTCGGCATGGCCAGAAAATAATAATGGATCAGGATGATAAGTGCATCAGGCTGAAAGACAAAGTTGCACTTAGAAACGGAAATGAGTTCATAAGTGCTGTATGTGTCGTGCAGCCCGTTTGGGAAACACGGCCAATGTACCGTAGTCGCGCGTAATGCTTTCTTAGCAGCTATGACGCCCATGCTCTCCCTTTGCTTCTGGAAACTTTTAGGAAATCTTACTCGCACGTCATTGCAATTTGCCTGTCAGGTTTAGCGCTGAAAAGAAGAACCTGTTTGCAGTAGGTGTTCGGACAGAAATATAACCGCAGATGTCTAGCGCGGTTTCTAGCAGTGGATTTAATCAGACAGCACGGAGCCAGCTGTTTCGGTTAAGCAAGACGGTATACCGCGCAGAGGAAATAATAAAAAATTTAATGGGCTTGACCAACAGAGAACCCTTCAAGGGTGTGCCTGCCAAACATGTTTATTTTATTCTCCTGTGTCAGCATTTTTTCCTTCTCTGTGTACAGTGCAGTGTGGCAAAGAGGCTGGAGACAAGCCCACTCACGGGCATTTCGAATGGCGAAGAACAAAACTGACTGCTTGTCAATAACGAATCTTTAATGAGGCATTATACCGTATATAGTTATATAATCCGACCCACTCCACCGAAATGGATGTATTTTTAGAATATCTTTCCAAAAGACACGATTTTACTCTCTAGAAAAATGTATTAAAAATACAATCGATAAATCTAAAGCACACAACAGACATGATTCTAATGTGCAGGTTATTATATCTGTGCCCTTTAAATCCCCTTCATAGTCGTATTCTGCAAAAGAAGCCTGTAAAGTCTAATCACTGCTAACCAACTGCTGCTTGGGGGCTGAGTATTTCAGAAAGGCCATGAACTTCTGACCTGCAATAAAGAACTATCAGCAGCTTGGAAGCATCTAAACCGTATCTCAGTGTTCCCTGTGCATCAAGCAAGGCATTAAAATTCAGAAAATTCAGACCATTTACGGCAGCCAGATGGTGGAAGAAATAGACTCTACTGCACTCTTTTGCCTATGGATTTGTCTGCAACTTTAGTGGAACTAGCTGACCTTGGCAGTATAAACTGACATCCACAAAGAAGGTTTGACAAGCAAAACACAAAAACATCGTGCAGAAACAAAGTGTCAGCAAGACTGAAAATGTAGCACAGCTGAACAAGGCACTGAATCGGAAAGATACTTATTGCAGTGGCTAATGTTACAATATATTAGCTAATTAAATAATGAATCAGTTGACTAAATATAAGGGTGTCAATATTAACGCGTTAACGCATTTGATTAATCTAGAAATGTAAACTTTTTTTCTTTCTTTCTTTTTTTTTTTACAAAAATTAACCATATGACCAAATTTGCCGTTAATGGCTTCCCAAAATCGCAGCGCAGTTACACGGCTGTATGTGATAGTGGCACGTTTAACGCAGGTCATTTTCATTATAAAAAGCTTCTAGATGGAAGTTTGGATAAGGGGAACTATTTTTACAAGAATACATTAAATGTAAGCTGTGGGAGTGGTGGCTCAGGCGAGTAAGGCTCTATGTTGTTGATTTTCAGGTCAGGGATTTGGGTTCGAGGCCCGCCATTGATGGGTTGCCACACCCCCGACTACCCAGCCACTGCATGCAGTGCAGGGCACATTTGAGAGATTATAATTGGACAAAAGTTTGAAATATTATAAAACTTCACAATCTGTTCTGATCAGTTTTATTATGTATTTTTAAAATTCCAACACTGCACATTTATAATACAAATAAATCAGAAATTGTGATTAATCGTGATTAATCGCAGACTGACTGGGATTAATTAGATTAAAAATTTTAATCGATTGACAACACCTATATCATACATATATACAGTGTACACACATATACACACACACACACACACACACACACAGACAAAAGCTTTCTGATTTTTAAAATTCTACTTACTAGACTTTGTATATTACTTGAAGGTACTTGGACAAAATTCTCTTGCCTCATAACTTAACAAGTCATCAAAGATATCATAATGTAATCACTTTACAGAATACCAAGTCTAGACAAATTTCCTGGCATATCAACTACGGATCTCTCCTCCTGTAATGTGTATACATTTCTTATGATGTTTATAATATACTGCTTTTTATAGGGATTTGCGTTATTGATCATGGCCCACAATGAGAAGTGTTGGTGCAAGGTCAATATTCAGGATTCTATTGGCCTTGGGAATGTTATCAGGCATGTCTTATGAAAAAAAATAATTTTGGTTAGTCATCTTGTCGGCATTGGTTGTACTCATGTTTTTATATAAACTGAGTGAGCCGTCATGGTAAGATGTAAGATGTAAGATGAAGAAACGGAATTGTTTGCAATACTGCAATGAGGAAAAAATATACACAGACTGTAAAATTTGAGAAACTTCCATAGACCTTTTTGGTGTTTTCTGCTTTATTATGGCATTTATCATATTAGGGGAATCATTATCAAATCATTTGATATTACTGATTACTGCTCATACTGGAGTATTAAGCCTTTCAGCATTTATGATAAAATTGTTGTTTAAAAAAAATACAGACATGAAGGAAGGATACAGACAGGCAGTATACGTGACTTAACTTTTATTTTAGCCCTCATGAATTTAATATTCGCTTTTCAGCCACAATCATTCAATATACACACACACACACTCAGGGAGCTGTGAGTGAATGTCTTTCTCTGGTTACATTTACGGCATTCAGCAGACGCCCTTATCAAGAGCGTCTTACATTATCTCATTATACATCAGTTGAGGGTTAAGGTCCTTGCTCAAGGGCCTAACAGTGGTAACTTCGTGGGTGCGGCATGTGAACCTGGGACCTGGCAAGCTGTAGCCCAATGCCTTAGCCAATGAGCTACCCCTGACCCCCTGGTTCTCTCTGGGCTTCTCTTTGCCCAACAAAAAACTCCAACACATTAACCTTGATTAAAATCCACCGGTGAAAAGCATTACCTGCAGGTGACGGCGGACCATGCACCTGCTGCCACAATAAAATATGAAAATAAATAAATAAATAAATGGACCTAATTTCAGACTTGAGGAAACAAAAAATGGAAAGCTGTTTAAGCTCGAATGTTGTGGCATTCCCAGAGAAAGATTAGCAGACAAAATGGCAGCTGGTTTGGTTTTACATTGGGTCTAACAGCACATGCAAGATCTCTACACAGGCAGTGATGGGAGGGTGGGGGGCTTAAGTGAAATAACTTTTTTTTTTCTTTCATATATACTATAATACTATGTTGTATTAATCTTTATTTAAAAACCATTTCATTTGACGCAATACCCAACATTTCTTTTTAAAAGTTAAATTATTAAAAGTTTTCTTCATGGCGTGTCTAACACTTCTCCACAAGAAACGTATCTCTCCTATACAGTAGGTGTAATATTTATCTCATATACTGTAGGTGTGACTTTATAGGTGTGATATATAGGTCTGAGATTCTATGGCAAATAATGGTTATACTGTGGATATATAGATTTGACAGAAAAGGGAATAAATAAAACACATCACATTGTAGTTAATACATGACCTACTGTCAGACATCAACAGAAGAATATGTACTTGTAAAAATATATTATTGGACTAATTTATTAGCACATGTTTTGGGGTGGAATACTAAAGTGCACAAAATACTTTGACAAAAAAGTATTGTTTTATATTAGGGCCGGGACTTTAACGCGTTAATTTAGATTAATTAATTACACAAAAATAACGCGTTAAATTTTGTAACGCATTTTAATCGGACTTATTTTTGCACCGCGGAACGTTTCTCACTGGATGAGTTTCGGCGGACCGATTATACT
>JAQMYI010000016.1:13939796-13950729 GCA_030014275.1 Clariallabes melas
TATAATCGGTCCGCCGAAACTCATCCAGTGAGAAACGTTCCGCGGTGCAAAAATAAGTCCGATTAAAATGCGTTAAACAATTTAACGCGTTATTTTTTGTGTAATTAATTAATCTAAATTAACGCGTTAAAGTCCCGGCCCTAAAAGAAATATGAGATTATATTCAATATTATGTAGGCTAATGACACACAAAGTTAAGTTAACATAAATGCTATGCTCACCTATTTTACTACATACTGTACATATTATAAAGATATAAAAGCTACATATCTTAATATTTGTTCTCCTTGTTTCTTCTTTTTATTTTTTTAATGGGTTTGCTCTATTCTTATTTATTTTTAATTCAAAAACATCAGGACAATACACACTCCCAGTTCAGAGTCAGGACTAAAACATTTCACCTTGGAGGTGTGTAGTAGACTGGTTATATATAATTCTTAACAATTTCACACAAGTATGAAACCTCCATGTTCGGTGAAACTGAACAGTACAATATCTATTCACAGTATTATGAATGATCTGTGGTTTTGTTTCAGTGGCATTTTATACTGTGAGTGCTTTTCCTAGTTGCATTGCTATACATAGTTAGATGTGCGCTATTTTTCTGCTCCCCCTGCAGTCGACCTGAGGTTATGTCCAGTAACCCCCTCTCTCCTTGTCTCGTATGTCTGAGCGAGATATCTTCCCAGGCCGTTCCCATTGCCTAACAAAAACTAGAATCAGGGGAATAATGAGGTTACATGGAAACCTTGCATTCACTCAGTTGACCATGAACTCCTTTGTATACCAGAGTATTCTAGAGGCAAATGTTCTAAATGTTCTCTAGAGTACCAGAGTGTTCTAGAGGCCATCTGTTGGACAGCTAAAGCTTGGTTGAAACCGGGTCATGCAACAGGACAATGATCTGAAGTACACCAGCAAATCTACATAAGAATGGCTGAAAAATAAAAGAATCAAGGTTTTGGAATGGGCTAGTCAAAGTCCAGACTGAAATGCTGTGGCGGGACCATAAGAGAAGTGTGCATAAGCCACGGCCCAGGAGCCTCAATGAACTGAAGCAATGTTGTAAAGAAGAATAGGTCAAACTTCCTCTACAACGATGTGGCAGACTGATATTGATTATTGGTAGATTCATTACATGTGATTTATTCTCAATTCACTGATTACGGCTTATAGCTAAAAAAAATCCAGTATCTCAAAATATGGTATGTGGAAAAATATACAGTACTGAAACTCATGCATCTCGGACGCGCATTTGCGTTTGTCGATGGGGCATAACTCCAGCCGCCTGTGTTCCTAGTAGTGAAAAGGAAGTTGTGTTGGTCATTTGTTGTTGGAAAAAGTGTTCATAGTTGAGTATTATTTCCGCTCATACGGAAGAGGTCATGAATGGGGACAAAGTTTGAAAAAGGTGGTAGATCAATTTCTTCCCATTCCCACGATCTTAGACCACCTGATGCCTACTTGTGGGGAATGTTAAAGGAGAGCGTGTTCAACTGTGAAGATCCGACAAGAACTGTGCCTACGTACATTACGCGAGCAAGTCGTCTCCTTTGGCAGGAGTCTGCAGCAACCTTTCCAGGAATCCGGGTTGAGGATCTGCGTGATCGTTATGAACACTGTGTACAGCGCGGGGGGGCACACACACACTTCAGCACTTGCATTACGCATACTGTGGTAAATCAACAGATGGCAACGAGGTATTATTGTTCGTTTTTTCATTTCAGTACTGTATATTTTGGCGCATACTGTATTTGAATATTTCATTTCGTGTTTGAGTAAATTACTATTCAAACACTATTATACTATTATACTATTTAAACAGTACAAATCTCTTTGTCTAGTTTAGTACATGCATGGGAAAGACTGTCGTCTTATCTTCTTGTTTTGTCTCCTTGATGTTTACCGGCAGTTGACATCCACTATGTTCCTTTACCGCCACCTTCTGGTCTAGATCTTCCTCCTCTTCTTTTCATTCAGGGATCACAAAAGCTCAAGACTGTCAAGTTAAGACAATTCAAGAACTTGGGAGAGCTTCACAAGGAGTGGAGTGAGTCTGTAGTCAGTGCATCAAGAGCAACCATGCACAGATGTCTTCAGAAGCATCTTACCTGGGCTAAGGAGAAAAAGACCTGGACTGCTGCTCAATGCTCCAAAGTCCTCTTTACAGATGAAAGTCAGTTTTACATTCATTCACTCTAAGACTCCAGAGTCTGGAGGATGTGTGGAGAGGGACAGAATCAAAGTTGATTCTGTTGAAGTCCAGTGTGAAGTTTCCACAGACTGTGATGATTTGGGGTGCCATGTTATGTGCTGGTGATGGTCCACTGATTTTTATTAAGTCAACACAACCAATCTACTTGGGGGTTTTAGAGTACTTTCTTCTGTTTTTTGACAAGCTTTATGAAGATGCTGACTTCCTTTCCCAACAGAACTGCCTCTAACTGGTTTGCTGAGCACGATATCCAAATACCAAACTAAGTACTAAGTATTGAGTGCATAAATTAACATATTTTTTCAGAATGTCTGTATTGTAAATACTTTATTGATTGCTCTTTGGGGAGGACAGTGTACAATGCACAGCATCCTACTTTTAAAAACTTGGATGTTGTTATTGTCATAATAACTGGCACTCAAAACATGTATCATTTTTTCCCTAATTTCTTGTACAAAACTATGACATGTGCCACTAAATCTGAAACCACCTCACATATTAAACTAAGCGTTCCAAGTGGACAAAAATTATTGAATTATAAAGTGACAGGATTTTTGTCCTACTTTTAGGAGTAAGAGTAACAGCAATTTATCAAAATAACTTCTCATCTTGTGCAAAACATAGGAGAGCTCCGGAGGTGTTCTAACTGGATAGTTAGTGAGGAGTTGTGAGGAAAAAATAAAAGAGGGGAGATTCATACATTTCCCCACCACGCAGTGTGAAATCTACGGAAAAAAAAAAAACATGCTGCATTCATGCTTGTTTCCTTGGAGTCTTTGGCACATACATTAAAATAATCATCCTGAACTCTGATGAGGAGGCTTATGTAATCATGATGATAAATAATAATAAAATATTAAATAATTTATTTAATATATAAATATACTATTGTTAAAAAAAAAAACAATCACATTTATCTCAAATTGTTTGACAGTGTACACAACTGTTTTTTGACATTCCCTGTTATAAGCAGCACTTCATCGCAGCATTAACAAGGCGCACCACTGTTTTTCACACTCCTAAGAGGTATGTGTGGCAAAATGACAGATGTCAAATACAACACCCAGTATAATGCGAAGGTTGGCAAAGACAGTGACCTCACACGCTTTCCTAGAAGCAGTCCTGCTCCATGCTGAAAGTAAAAGTAGGAAACTTCATAAATAACTTTTATGTTCTATTCTGAGCTAGGAATATTTTTAGTCCTAAATTAACTTTGAGCATGACACCTAGGATTGATTCTGGGACACACTAAATACGGGCTCAGGTCTGCAAAACTAAAAGCTAATTTTAATTTCAATATTATTTAAAAATCTAAGTGTGGTCTGATAGGTCTGATTGTCCTGTCTGACATGGTGAATCATGTTTTTTTCATGGTTTATCATCTTGTTTAATTATTTCTTAAAATTTTTTTATTACAGCTGTTGATATGATTTGTGTTTTTTAATAATAATAATAATAATAATAATGCACTGTTTGTATCGTAGTGTTATACTGTGGTCTTGTTCTTGTTTTATTTATTAAATCAATTATATCGTCTTTAATCTGAAGTCCATTTGTGCTTTTAAATTTTAAGGGACCTCACCTTGCAGAAATGCTTGCAAGAGGATTGGGAGAGGATAATTTAGCACAAATGTGCCACAACTTGTCACCCAGTTTGACACAAACTTAATTTGCATATGAAAATATGAACTCGCTGCAAATTTACACACCTTCTGGCACACCTGTGGCAAATAATAGACTTTTTAATTAACTGATCACCATAGGTTTCCCACAACGTTAGTCAGATGTATAGAACAAGTTTTCACAAATCTAATTTCCATGTCAAAATATGACTTTGGTGAAAATTTTCAAATACTTTGGCGGAGACTCGCCTCAGCTGTTTGATAAAAGCTCAACACTTTTGCAAGGGCAACGTTTAAAGCTCGTCCAAATGTTTTTTATGTAAATGGTGTATAATTTATGTGTCTAAACAACCACAATAAAATGAACACAACAGAAAACTAAAACGTGGGGCCAAATTCATAGCAAGGAATGCACACTATAAGAAGTCATGGCCATCATAACAACAGCTGAAGTTTAGCAGTAAGTTACCAATAAGCCACTCAGTCTGGACATAATTTTTCTACCTAAATGTACACAGCTCTGTACGTAATCAGGTTTCATTTTCAGTCGACAATCTAGTAACAGTTTAATCAAAAAGTTTTTTTTCCCCCAACTAAAAATTCAAAATCTCTATCTTTCAGAACTGTCTGCTATATACATCACAGTGTTATACGCCTATGTCTTATCTGTTATATTCTCAGTTACATATTTTGCCATTACACAGAGACTCTGCGCTGCTCTTTGCACAACTGCTAAGTTATTTGCACAATTAATACTATTTGCACTGTTGTCACTTTGCCACACATAAAATTTCACATCAAAGCTGCACTGCAATTAACTTCATTTCTCTTATTCTCTTATTAGTTCCTCTTTTTTTAACTCGTGATTTATATGCTTTATTTTTATGCAACCTGCTGTATATTTTTTGTGTTTTTTTGCATTGCATTAGTAACTTCTGGTCAGTTCTCACATTACCCTGTGTATACTGACTATACTGTATGTAAAACATCTACTGTACAACCTGTCTTAGTGGTATTGTCTCTATTGCTGCTGGATGTCTGGAATTTTCTTTCTATCTATCTATCTAGCTGCAGTGAGAATACCACACAGAGTATGCTTGGACAGGCTGCCCAGGTAAATTGACGGCTGCTCAAGTATACTTGCCGACGTTTCTCAAACTCCTGTCCTGGAGAACGATGACATCTGCGATCGATGAATTAGTAGCAGACAGTTTGTTCTCTCACTAACTGAATAAACAGGCACATGAGCAGTAGTGTGAGAGCAGTGTAATGTCTCCTACTAATAAATCGATCGCTAGTGGTAAAAGCCATACAGATGGTCACGCATAAACTGCAGAAACAGTTTCACACGGTGAACGGCCATTCTTCATTAAACCCAGTAAGATTAATAAAACACTAGCATCATGGATTTAAATATCAATGATCAATGACCGATTTAAATATATATATAAATGCTTATGCTGAAGTCCTGTTGGAGTGTGTCGACAGGTTTAGACACAAAACTGTATTTGGGTTTTCTGACATGTCATGTAGAAACAAAGTTTTCCGTGTAAATATTGCTACTGGAATATGGGAAAGACATTGCAAAAATGCTGAACTCACAAAATTATTATTATTATTATTATTATGTCACAGTTGCAGTGCCGGTCCCTGCCCGGATGAAATGGGACGGTTGAGTCAGGAAGGGTAATCGGCGTAAAACCTGTGCCAAGTTGTTGTTTGCTGTACCATATAACAAGTGATCTTTTTGACCTGTGCCATTTCTTTTTTGTCATGTGTGTTTCGGTGGTCTAAGGATAACTCTATACTGCACATTCCTGACCTTTATTTAAACATAGTAATGCAGAAAAATGGCTCAAAGATTCTGGTTTACAAGGGCCACCTGCTCTGAAAAACAGTGTTTAAAAAAAAAAAATTGTTAAAAGTTATTGTTTGTTGTATGTAATGCTGGACCACTCATCTGGCTACCACCACAAGTGTATTTCAGAAATGTGAGAAACACTAAACTGCACTTGACTAAGGTTGCTAACAGTGATTTGGAAACAAGATGGCTAATGGTGACGTTGATAACATGCCGTTATGGTTTGAAGCCAAACGGCACCTGGCTTCCCTCGGTATAGTCCTGACAGCACTCTCAGCAGCCTCGTCGTTCTGGCTTTCTTTCGGACATGACATTAGCCAACTATGGTACGAGTGCAATACCGTGTTTGACCACACATTCACACCATAACATTTAGAGAGGCGCTGTTTCGCTCACTAAATGAAAGAGGAAAGAGATGGCTGACAGCACAGCTCAGAAACTTTATTACCGAAATAAAAGTGTTAAACGAAGAGCAGTGACAGGTGACGTCTAAAAAAAAAAAAAGGGGAAGGCTGGCCTCCGGGGGGGAAATCAGGATTGAGAATAAGAATTTAACATTACTTGTGATTCAGTCACCTACATTTAAGAGGTTTTAGAGGGAGCTAAAAATGCAATGTAAATTACTCTTGGACAGAAAAAATACAAGTGTTAATAGTAATATCGATATGACAATTTTAAAGATTTTTTCTCTACTTCTAGACTAAGATTGCTTTGTGTATATGACTTCATAAAACGGTGGAACGCAATCGTTTTCAGATCAGATAAACAACCATCCAAATATTTTAACCTTCCATTGATACCTCGGGTTACCTAAACTCCGGAAGCGTGCAACTTTTTTTGGATTAATTACGTCTACACGCCTTGTAACATCAATGTTACCGCAGATCTTTCTTTTTCAAGTCACACCGAATATTATCTTTCGATTGTATACTCATTGAAAAGGGCAATGACGACAAACGACTGTTGCTTCAAATACAAACTAGTGACATTACCTTGACAATGCCTGTGGCTTCGATGCAACGCCCTCGGAGGTTTGTCACCAAACTACCTGATCCAGGTGTGTTCTCAAAAAGTGAAAGAGAGAAAATCAGTTTTCTCTGCTTTTTAAAAAAAAAAAATCGCTCAGCAGGTAATTTATGTACAAACTATTTATTTTCTTCGGGTGTGGTTTCTTTTTGTAGATTAGTAAATAACCAACAAAAACTTTGCCAATGGGAGCTCGGGGTCCGGCTACTGCATGGTCTTCAAGCACGTCGCATTCAGGATTTCGCCATAGCAAAAGTGTGCTGCAAACAAGGTTGCCAGATATTACTCACTCACTCATCGTCTATACCGCTTCATCCTGTATACAGGGTCAGTTGGTTGGGTGATTGGAACTTTATTCCGGGAGACACGAAGCGGTGTACACCTGGAGGGTGTGCCAATTCATCGCAGGGCACACACACTTGCACACTACGGTCAATTTTGGAATGCAAATGACTAATCTACATGTCTTTGGAAGTCTTTTGGACGCAAAGCTCGGGGAGAACATGCAAACTTCATGCACACAGAACCCGAGGCGGGAATCGAACCCGGAACCTGTACTGCAAGGCCACAGTGCAAACCTCATATATATCTATGCAAACCTCTAAGCCACCGTGACGTTGGTTGCCAGATATACATCAGGAAAATTCAGCCTGTAATAATAATAATAAGAAGAAGAAGAAATAAATAATCCTAAAAATATGATATAATACACATTTCTTTTTACAGTGCATGAAAAAGAGTTTATCATATATTGTAGATTCATTACACGTAAAGTGAAATAATTCAATGATTGAGGCTTAGAACTTATTTTTTAAAAATACAGTATGTCAAAAATATTAGAATATTTCATTTCAAGGTTGAGTAAATTACTATTCATACAGTATGTCTCTCAGTCAAGTTCAGTACATGTAACCACAATCACTGGGAAGACTGCTGACTTGAAAATTGTTTAGAAGACAATGCTCAACACCCTCCACAAGGAGTAACCCACAGAAGGCCATTGCTGAAAGGGCTGGCTGTTGAGAGAGTGCTGTGTCAAAGCATATTCATGTGAAGTTGAGTGGAATTAAGGGAAAAGTGTGGTAGGAAAAGGTGCAACAGCAATGCGTGGAATATTTCACTTCATGTGTAATAAATCTAGAATATATGAGTTTCACTTTAAAAAAAAAACTTTTCCATAACTAATTTTTTTTTTATATACTGTATAGGTCTACATCAGGATAGATACATCAGTACAACATAGGGGTATATCAGAAAACAGATTGAACAAACCCTAAGTTTAATCCTGAGCTCCGTTTCAGAAGAGGTGAAAATTAGGTTCAGCCAACTAAGTAACCCTAAGTGAAAACAGGAGGGGCAACAGGAGAAAAAGTTCCATACTGCTCTACAGTGCTGTTAAAAATATTAATGAATATAATATAATATAATATAATATAATATAATATAATATTGTGCCCGAAGCCTCCTGGGATAGGCTCCAGGTCCCCCGCGACCCTGAATAGAGGATAAAGCGGTATAGAAAATGAAAAAAAATAATTATAATATAATATAATATCTATAAAAACAAAAGAAAGGGTTTGTCTGTACATTAGTCAGGACTTGCTCCTTCAATGATATCTTTAGGTTTCATACTTTGGAGGACCTGAAACTAGTGTTAGTACCCATAGTTAATGAGTAAAGATTTTGGAGAAATAGTTAAAAGGTTAAAGCTAAAAAATAAGCTGATTAGCATCTGGCACATAACTGCTCATAACTTCCCTTCTACTCAACATTTTGATTTACTATATGGTGCAAGGTTCAGTTTTCATAATGTAATTACAATTTTGTTTTTTGGAGTTAGCCGTACAGTCTCCACCATCTAATCCTGTGTTCAGGTTAAAATAGGAATGTTAAACTATGACTGGTAAAGGGAGAGAGCTAGCTGATATGATGGAGGTAGGATGTGATTTGAAGGAGAAAGAAGATTTCTGGAGTGAGTTAGAAAAAGTGGTAGTGAGTGTCCCCACAGAAGAAAGATTGACCTTTAATGGGCATGTTGGATAAGGAAAGAAATGTGAAGGGTAGGTGATGGATAGGTATGGGGTCCAGAAGAGGAATGTGGAAGGACAGATTATTGTAGATTTTGCGAAAAAAAAAATGGAAATTGTGGTGGTGAATACATGTGTAAGTGTAACACAGGGTGACCTATAAGAATGGTGAAAGATGTACTCAGGTGGACTATCTGGTTTGTAGTATGCAATATGAAGGAGATTAGAGACTGTACGGTGATTGCAGGGGATAGTGTAGCTAGCCAACATTGGATGGTGGTCTTTGGACCAAAAGAAGGGAAAAGAGAGTGGGAACTGAACCCAGGATTAGGAGACAGCATTGCTTACTCCAATAAAAAAATTGGAAATACACTATGAAAACTGAACCTTGCACCATATAGTAAATCAAAATGTCGAGTGGAAGAGAAGTTATGAGCAGTAATGTGCCAGATGCTGATCAGTTTATTTTTAGCTTTAACCATTTAACTATTTCTTTAAACTCTTTACCTGTCAATGACGGGTACTAATTGTAAGAGCCATATCTTATTTTATGAATTTGTTGTTGTGTTTATTTTATTTTATTAGTTAAGCGCTAAGCACCAAGTTTAAAGCATTAAGCATTAAGTCTGTTAAGCATTAAGCATAGCGCTGTTAGTTAAGCATTCATTTATGACAATTGTAAGTTGGTCTGTGACGTCATTCCACTATTATTAGTTGCACGACTATTGCACGGTAAAAAGTTAGTTGAGAAACGGAACTTGTGGAGAACACAAGCTTTTGACCGTAATCTAAGATTGTAATCTACAGATACTGTACAGCAAATAGGTTGTTGTAAACGTAAGAAAACCGTAATGAGATACAACGAATAGCGTGTTGTAACCACAGTGGATTTACTCAAGACAACTGTACGGAGTGTTGAATCTTTGATGCTGAAAATAAAACAAGAGACAAAGAGATCATGGACTTCCGTGTCGTGAGTAACAAATCCAAATAACGATACGCGTCAAAACTTGTGGAATAACATGCCCGTACACTAATGCTAATTAAATTATAAATTCAGGTGGAACCAAATAGGCACAAAACTAACTTGGCAGCAACTCAAGAAAAAATTTACAAAAATATAATTCAATCAGGTAAAGTATAATTATTATTACCAGCAGTTATGGTGTTGTTTAGCCTATCCTAATTAATTAAACAACCATTTGGTTGCTTCATTCAGCACTTACGGTATCAAGCAGAGTTTACTGGAAAGTAACAGATAAATGTCTTTATACAAACAAATCTCCACATTTGGTAGATATTATTGTAATGTTGAGCAGTATGTAAGGTAGTGTACCATACTCTCCACTAAGGGAAGCTCTAGCTTAAGGAAATGTAAGGTGCATTCTGTTCAGCTTGATGTTCCCTGTGTAGAATGCTGCACAGGGTTTGGGGGGGGGGAAGTCTGGACTTTCCCTTATAAATATATTTTCATTAACAAGATGAGACGTCTTATTTAAATTATTATATAAATATAATCCTGTCAAATCTTTTATTTCTTTGAGATATTATAAGGACAAGCTGCTTTTTCTGTAACTCTGCTCCTGAAACCATTGCACATTTGGTCATGGATTATACAGAAACTATTTTCAGATATTCTTGATTTTATTTTTAAATTTGCTTACTGATTTAAATTTTTTCTTTCAAAGACACTATATAAATGTAATAAATGTAATCCATATTGTAAGAGCCATATTTCATTTTTATAATTTTGTTGTTGTGTTTATTTTATTCATGTTAGTTAAGCATTAAGCATTAAGTTTGTTAGTTAAGCATTAAGCATTAAGTTTATAAGTTAAGCATCTATAACAATCGTAAGTTGGTCTGTGACATCATTCCACTATTGCACGTAGTTGCATGACTATTGCACGATAAAAAGTCAGTTCAGATACGGAAGTTGTGGAGAACACAAGTTTTTGACCGTAATAAGAAACAACAAATAAGTTGTTATAACCGTAAGCTAAGAACGTAGTCTATAAGATACAGCAAATAGGATGTTGTAAACGTAGGAAAACTGTAATTTAAAACCGTGATAAGATACATCAAGTAAGTTGTTGATTTACGCAAGTGGATTTACGCAAGAAAACTGTACGAAGTGTTGAACCTTTGATGCTGAAAATAAAACAAGAGACAAAGAACTCAA
>JAQMYI010000016.1:13950829-13963272 GCA_030014275.1 Clariallabes melas
GAGTAGGGAGCACCCTGTGAAGTATACTTCGGAATGGAACGCAGCTTTACATACGCTCCGACTTTTCTTCTACGCTCATAAGGAATGCAGTACCAACATGAGTACACAGCACCCTCTAGCGGGAAAAATAGTAGCTGAAGCATGGGCTGAATACATATCACTGTGGAATGTGGCCATATGGTTAAGATCAAATACAAATATTGCTATATAAGTAATAAATAAAAAAAAGAGAACGTTTGAAATGTATTTGTTTTACTTTGATAATATGAGTACATGGGTCTCATTGGTACTCAATAGATTGAAAAATATGAAGTAGAAAATATGACTTACTTTTAGTCTACCTGTAAAATTTGCAACTGGCTTTATATTATTTCCTCTATGTCACGTGACTTCAGTTAAAAATAAAAATAAAATGTAATATATAAATAAATTAAAATATTTTTCCTTTTACAAGAGTTATGCATCCATCCATCTAGGAACCTCTGCAGTCCAACTAGGGACAATGGGAATAAATACAATGGCAACTATTGTATTTATTCCCATTTTTACAACCATAGCAGGACCTCCACTCAACATTTAAACACTATGGGCAATTTAGGCATGACTTTGAGAGGAACTCCACAAAGCACAGGGAGGACATGCAAACTCCATGCACCCTGGAGGTGCAAGGCAAGTGTACTAAGCCACTGTGCTGCCACAAAATTTGATTTAAGACATATTAACTAATATATTTCATAGACAATTTATTTAGAAAGAAGGTGGGACAAGATAAAGAATTAGTGGTGATTGAGAGCTATTTGATATTTGAAATATATTTCCCCCCCAGAACTTAATTTACATTTTGTCACAGGGCAAGCATACACAAGACGTACATGGATTATTTGAAATTGTATGGGTAAGACAGGATGCAAAGTCATTATGTCTGTTTTTTTCAAGGCCATTATTTGGTGGGTAATTGAAATTTATCACCATCTATCAGACCACAACCTGTATTTTTTATATATCTAAAATACTGGTGGTATTACTTGTCTCTCTTTCCTTTTATGATTTTCCAGTGAATGTCCCTACTTGTATGCCTTTCACTATCTATGATTACCAAAAATACACCCTTGTTTTCAGTATTTGGACCACAAAGATTCTTAGATGGATGGATGGATGGATGGATGGATGGCTCTTGTAATTGGAAATAAAATTTTTAATTATTTATATACTACATTTTGAACCGAAGTCACATGACAAAGGGGAAATTTTATGGGTAGACTAAAAGTAAGTCATATGTTTTATATTTTTCAATCTATTGACCTTTGATTGTGTCACCGTAACCAATGCAACTCATGTCCTCATATTATCAGAGTAAAACAAATACATTCCAAACGCTCTCTTTTTTATTCATATAGCTTGATTTGATTAAGTTCCCTCTTTACGTTTGTTTTCTGACGTTTATTATTTGACTTCTGAGACTTCTCATTATTGCGCACAGCCCTAGAGTAAAAAAAAAAAAAAAAAAAAAAAAAACCGCTTCCGGTCTTTTGGAATTACTACCGGATATAACAGTGAAACGCTTGAACTGTAATATAATGCAGTCTTTTATTTTAAACGCAATTGCATTCCGAATTGTGAATTATTTTAAGAATCTGATTTTAAGACGTTAGCATGTCAGATAACTTTTAACGTAAGTTCCTGCTTTAACCGTTTCCAGGCGTGCATTCGGACAATTGGGTTGCTAATGCTAATGGCTCAGTGAGCAGCATGCTCTGACTAACTCGTTTAGAAACCAGTCACAGGTAAACTGCGAGGTAAGATTACACGACATCGTTTTACACCGTGTTGCTGCAAATTGTACGTGTTTGCTGCGTTGTTTAACTGGACAGCCAGTCGACGAAACGCCTCGACTGTCTGCATGGAAGCTGCCTGTGAGTAGTTAGCCTGCTCCTGACTTTAAGTGTTTGTCGAACGTTTCTTGGTCTAATGTTCGCAGCAGGAGCAGAGGATCAGTATCCAGTCGAGGCTAGCAGCTAAACTCTGTTATGGCTTAGACAAACTTAACTTCCTTCCAGCAAACATTTATCAAGTGCTAACATTTATTACAGATATATATATTTTTAATTTTCATTTAATTTTTATATATGTATATGTAACGAGATAAGTGTCAGTTTGTAAAGCTTGAAATGGTATTGTTGAGCCTTGTGTGGAATAGACCAGCGTTTCAAACTACTGTTTAGTGATGGAGGAAGTGGCAAAGGAGGGCAAGCCGCTGTTCAGCAGCACTGAGACCAGTGGTGGACAAGCCGGAAGTTTGAGTGAGCCAGTCAAAAGCCTGGATGATCCTCCTGTGGATTGGTTTGAGCCCCTGGAAGAGGACTGTGAGGCCGACGACGATGCACACAGCTGGGATGTTGATGGTGTGAAAGATGCTGAGATGGAAAGTCTGGCTGGAGAGAGTGAGAGAAGTGGCAGTGTAGCTGGGAGTGAGAGAAACTACAGAGGAAGAGGAGGTGGTGCTGTGGGGTATGTTCATGTTGGTTTAAGGTGAATTTGCTGTCTAATACAGACACACACACACACACACACACACAAATCACTTTGAGCCAAAACATGGTATTGGTGCGAAAAAAGTGTCTCACCTAGGTGAAAAGATAGGATAGTATTATATAACGCCATTTTTCATAATAATTAATGCTCCTTTATTCAATGCTTAGTTTTGTTGCAAATATGCATACACATTCAAATTTCTATCAGATAAAAAGAAATACATCTGCTAAATGCAATTTCATGCCCTTTTATGTAGTGTCTGTAACTTTTAAAAAAATTCAAACCTTAATTGGTATTCAGATGTAACTTGGCCAATTTAGATTTCACATGAAATGATATAAACCTAAAAATATATATATTATTCTAGAATGCAAAATTGTTAAGACATTGCAACATGAGTTTGACATGGTTACGGACACTACAGATTTTTTTGCTTTTTAAGCTTTCCCCCCAAAAAAAATATTTTAAGCAACAAATGTTACAGGTCTGCTTCTGGAAGCTTGCACCAATTTTAGTATCAATACTCAAGGAAATATGAATCATATGCATTTTTAATTATTATAGTTTGAAGTGAGACAGTATAATGCTGAAAAATGGCCATTTTTGAGCACATATAAAATCATCTCTTCAAAACTGCTAAAATTTGCAAATTTTTAGGGAAGCAAGACTGGTCACTTTCCTGTAGCATAATCCTCAAAAGTAGCTTCTTTGACTCACATTTTCTGTATTATATGTATAACCTGAAAAATAAAATAAAATCAGCACCAATACTGTGATTTGGCTGTTTGTAAAGTAAAATTATTGCTGTGTTAGATGTTCAGCAAATAAATATACAGGCCCTTTCCTTTTTTTTTTAAATAAAGAAAAAGGAAAAGGAAGTGGCGGTTCGGTTCTGATGATGGTTGGCAGGAATGTCCTGTTCTTGGAGAGGGCTGGAAACGCAAGGTGGTTCTGCGTCGTTCTGGCATGAGTGTGGGACAGAGAGATGTTTACTACTTGAGGTATGTTTGTCAGTTTTATTTGCCAGTAACTTTCCCATGTTCTTTACTATTTGCCTTTAAAAATATGATAGTGTTAATGAGTAATGTCCCTTTAAAGCCCTAAAGGTGACCGAGTAAGAAGTAAGATTGAGCTGCTCAAATCCGTTGGGAGTACTGTAGACCTTACCTACTTTGACTTCAAAACAGGGAGTTTTTTTGATGGTCACCCTCCAAAAAGAGGGATGAAGGTATGTTTTTATGCATCCATGACTATAAAGAAAGCAGTTAAATAAAAGTAATTAAAATGTATTTTATAACCAGTTTGATAATATTGAACATGCTAAAAATATTTTACCCAAAAATGTATTTATAGTAAAGTGCTTTCACATTGTTGTTAATTTATGATTGTTAATGTGTATGGACCCATTTATGTGTAGATTGAAAGTATGAATGTTTACACAATAATGTTTTTGTATTATTTTTATTTCATCTTTGTCATTAAGGATATTACCACTTGCTTTTCTGTTTTTAGTTATTGTCAGATATCATTAAATATTATATATTGTTGCATATATTTAATAATGAAATATTATTAAATATGACATGGCAAGAGATGGCAGCACAAAGCTGCATGCATAGTCAGGGAGCCAAAAGACATCGTCCTGTGTATATCAGGAGCTGCGCAACTGGTGCTATTCTGACCACAGTTGTAGTGTTGTGATGCACATGCTGCTCTTCTTTTTGTCATTTAGCAATTTAATGCACGGTGATGTTAAACATCCTGTCTATTTTTTTTTTTTACTCTCAACTATTGGCATGATTATGCAGATAAAACAATTCTGGTCTTAGTTAGAAAATCCAGAGAAAGACTTATTAATATTATTAGAGTTTCCTCTCTCTTTTTATTTTAAATTTTTATTAAAACACTTATTATAATAGGAAGGCTGGTTAGTATTTTTACTTATTGACGGTCTGGAATAGTAAGTAAGTGTGTCTTTTTAATAATGTGTTGATTTGCTTATCAGCGTTAAATAGCCAGAAAGAAAAGTTTCTATTGTCAATTTCAAAATCATATCCATGTAGTAAAAATTCCAAATGACTCAAAATATGTGACTCTAATTTTAAACTTTAAAAAAACACCACCACATACACTCTTTAAAAATTTCCTATAATAATCTGTAACATAAATTCATGAAACAAAGCGATATGAGGTCATGACACTTTGGGAGTCAATTTGGGAGCCAGCAGATATCTCAACAATAGATTAATTGAATTACTATGTTGTTACTGCATTAATGTGTTATAAATGTTTTAAAACTTGGAATTACATTTTTTTATTTTAATAAGTTGCTCTTATTTATGTTTTCCATATAGAGGAGGAAGATGGACCACTCCTCCCCAGTTGACTGTGGATTCTCTTCAGAGTCCAGTTTTCACAATGAAGCATCAGAGACTTATGACAGGACCTACAGTCCAGGCCCACCATACAACCTCAATCACATTGCTCAGCAGAGGCTAAGTCAAAAGGATGTTTCCAGTGTTCCCAGTCCTGGCACATCTAATGCAAACCCCAACCAGGCACTTATAACCCACCCAACAGCTAAACCAACACAGAATGTCACTTCAAATGCAGGATTTCTTTCACAGGCTTTAAAAGTACCTTCTAAACTGGTGGAAGGAACTTCCTGTATTCCGCCTAACTCCTGTCTTGGGTATGCTTCCTCCAGGTTATATATGTATTTGCTTCCTTAGTTTATGATTTATTTTAGTGTAATCACTGTAATGAAATGGCATTGAATGAAACTAATTAAAATTTAATTTGATCATTGGTTTAAAAGAAAAAACTTTTAAAACATTTTTAAATATTTATTTGGCTATTACTGTTATTCTTTAAAAATAGTCTTTATCTGTGTTATTATTTTTTACAAGTAGGCATACACTGAATTCTGTTCAGTTTACGAATTGATTCAAGGCTATTAAATGAAACTGTAACAGGAAATTCAGTGGAATACATATATTTCGAATGGTACCGATGAATCGAATCAAAATCATATTGTATCATGTACAAGCCTGAGGTTACATGTTTAGCATAATATATGGTATGCTTTTAAATTGGGAATTATTATAAAAAATAAAATAAAAAAGAATGCAAAATTTAACATTTTTTTTTCTCCCCCCCTCCCTCAGCATCTGTGTAAGATGTAGAAACTCATTTACGGGTGTAGCGGGACAGACTATGTGTGAAAAATGCAACAATATATGGTATGCTTTTAAATTGGGAATTATTATAAAAAATAAAATAAAAAAGAATGCAAAATTTTTACATTTTTTTTCTCCCCCCCCCCCCCCCCTCCCTCAGCATCTGTGTAAGATGTAGAAACTCCTTTACGGGTGTAGCGGGACAGACTATGTGTGAAAAATGCAGCAAAGCATGCAATGCCTGTAAGTAACTAAATAATTATTATTTATAAAAATGCAAAGTAAAAAGTCATTTTTTAATATGATGCCATTTTGTCTAGAAAAGTACAAATAGTTGACTTGTGAAATACATCCTTATTGAAGGAAGTATAAAATAATAAAATAATGCATTTATAACGTTTCGAATGTTTGTCTCTCCCTTCCTTTTTGTAGCTAAAGACAACCGCAAAATTACATTTAGAAAGGCAAGTAATCGTAAGTCATTGGTATACTAATTGTCTTTGTATTTTTTAAGATGCAAATGTAAACTTTCACTCTTTTCTCAGTGGCTTCCCTGTGGGTTTTGTCGAGCATGTCAGCTCACAGAGGACTGTGGGGTTTGTGCCAGCTGCAGGAATGCGAAGCTGAACCCTCAGAATCGAAGACCTATTCGGTGTCGTAGGCGCAAGTGCTTGTGCCCATCCCTCAAGGTGCTGATGATTGCAAAAAGAGTAGATGAAAGGATGTTTAGAATGCAGTATATACTTTTTGCGTTTTGGTTTGTCGTCCCTTCATCTGTTTTCTTTTTCTCTCAGAAAAGAGCAGATGATGTGCTTCCTCTGGCACAGTGTGGTTCAGCAGTCCAAGTATGTATGACTTTTCTGATTTTACTGTTAATTCCTTGATTTAATGATTTTAAAGTTCTACAAAAAAAAAGAAGGGCCGTTAGATTTAATTAATTAGATTTAATTAACAGGATAAAATTTAAGAAAATGTATCAAAAAGCCTGGATAAAATGGGAGGGTTGCCTCAGGTTGGGCATCTGGCGTAAAACCTGTGCCAAGTTGTATGCGGATCACATGCTACGCTGTGGTGACCCTGTGAACAGCAAAAGACTAGCACCACCACTATAGAGACCCATGTGGTGATCCCAAATTATCCAAAAGTTCATTTTGCATAATTGGTCCTTATTAAGGTAAATAGAAGTGTTTGTGATTTCTTCAATATATATATAAAATAACAATAGCCTTATTTTGTAAGCAGTCTTATTCAAGTATGCAGATTACTTTTAAGAATGCCCTTTTAAAAAATCCATATTCACTATACATTAAAATGTGTAAAAGTAGGTATTTCCAAGACTGAAGAAAATAAATTTTAAAAGGCGTACTTAAACTATAGCAATAGCCTCATATCATCTCCTAACTGACGGGAATGGAGTTTGCGAACTCCCTAAAGGCATTCAAAACATCTGACCGATGCATCTTATTATGTTACGTTAATCCCAGATTAACTGCTGATTTAAAAAAACAATACAAACAATGCTGCTCTCTGGAATATGAAAGATTAGGATGCATTACATTGTAAATTGTACAATGTGGTATGAAGGTCACATTTATTACATTTGTTTTTTATTATTTCTTTTTTTGTTGCAATTCTTTTTCAGCAGTCGCTGACAGACCATAAAGAGTCACAGGTGATGAATTTTTGAGTTCTTTACTGTGATTTATTAAAAAAAAAAAAAAAAAAAAAAAAAAAATATATATATATATATATATATATGTGTGTGTGTATTCATATTTGATCTATAATCAAATTTTATTCTACAGTACAGTGACTCAGATGATCAGTCACCAGTTTATGAAGAAAACGACAGCGAGGTAAGGTTTATACTTAACAAGGAAAATAAAACATGCTCATCAGACAGACTAGTTGTCTATAGGACTTACCATAAGAATACATTTTACCTATAATGCGTAGGATTTTCAAGTGAAGCAATTGGGCAAGGACTGGCGGGAGATTTTCACACACACACACAATAAAGTCTTTGTCATAATTGACAAACATAGAACTAGCCCCAGGACCTCAATAAAGCATAAAGTGACTAGTGGTATTAAGCTAACCAAACTAACAAAGTGGCGATTAACAAACTTTGTTAAAGAAAAAGTCTTGCTTATTTGCTTAGAACTTATTTGCCCTAAATGTCTCAGTAATTATTGATTGATTGCATTACTTTCCCATCAGGTTGCTTTTGATAAAGTTTAAACAGTAACTGGTTGACAAAAGTTGAAAAAGGTTGACTGGTTAACTAAAAGCCTGAGTTTAGTTATTTTATTGAATGCTTTTCCAAAGACCTTGAGGTTAGTTTTCCTCTATCTTCACTCGCACACTTGTGAACTTGCAATTATTTATTGTGCCAAGGGACAATTATTCAACTTATTGTTTTTCTGACAAAGGAAGAGCTCCATTGTTCTTGGAGTTTTTTTTTAGTAAAGTTGCACAGCTTTTTTTTTTTACTTACTCAACATTTAAATAAATTAGCTTTTTATTAGAGAATAAAATTCATTGAGCGGTTATGACGTAAGGGCTGAGAGACAAAGCACCGATTCATTTTACCATATATATTATTATCTCCTACAGAGCCTTTTATATGAGCACCAGCTCAGTGAGGGGAACATCCCCCAGAAAGTAAGTGCATGTATGTGTGTATATATGTCTGTGTATGTGCGTGTATAATATATATATACTCTGTGTGTGTTTGTATGTATGTGTATGTATATATTATTGTTTGAGTATGTGTGAGTTAGATTTAACATGGAAGCCCTGCAAAACCACAGCTCTCACAGGCAATCAATGTGAGAAATGTGTCCGATGTATGATTTAATAATAAAGACAAAAAGATTAATAATAAAAAAAAAAAAATCAGATACTACTTAATTCTGATGTAGGCTTGTTAAGATCTTAGGGCATTGCATCTATGTGCAGGGATTGTTGAGGAAGTTTCGGCGCTCTTGCGGGCGATGTAAGGGCTGTGTAGCCAAAGCAGACTGTGGTACCTGTGATTACTGCATAGACAAACCCAAATTTGGTGGAAGCAATAAAAAAAGACAGAAGTGCCGTCAACGTCAGTGTCAAAGAGAAGCTAAGGTAAGTTTTTCTCTCAGGAAGTCTGCAAATTATATAAAATTGGAAAGTTTTTTTTATTTTTATTTTTTTACATTTTTATATTGATGCAAGTGGCTTTATCTATTTTGCGTCATTGTTGATTATTTCTTATTTGTAAGAAGGGATGGACTACGCCTGGCAGTGGCAGACCAAGACTGCATTATACTTATAGCAATAACATCCTGCAACAGAACAGAGAAAAGTGGGATTTTGAGTTCTCTGACAATGATTGCGAGAAGGAACGGGTGTCAAAAGGTTCTGTTGTTGTTGGGTGCTATTTGGAAAGAGACAAGCATCGCATCTCTGATTACAATGGACAGGTAGGACAGGAGAGTCCACTGAGCACTAATTTCTCCTAATTCAGTACATGTTCTACATTTTAGCTCTCTCAGCTCTATTCTAATGTTCCTAATAAGCAGCAGCCAAACATTTTCCCTGGTCTTAAACAGAACCATGTCTGAAATTTCCATGTGTGTTCATTTTTGTTATTAACTAGCTACAAAATACTGCGTTGTTAAACTGTGTATATCAAAGCACTCGTATATCAAAGTGAATTTCCCCCATAAGAAATAATGGAAACTCCAATGATTCATTCCACATCCAAAAAATATTCATATAAAATTATTTATACAAAATATAAAGTAAAAATAAAACATTAACCGTACCTTTAGTGATTGAGACCAGACAGGGGAGGAGGAAAAGGGGACTACTGTGTAGGACGACTTTTTCTCACACACACACACACTAACGGAATCACTGCTTTCTGACAGAGTGAGAGACTCTGGAAACTGGAATCTTTAACAAGGAACCTCTATAATGACATTACTTATGCTTTTTTTTTGCGGATTTCACGGAAATGTGACCTCACACTGCTACAGCTTTAAAAAAAATAAATAATTTTTTTACCTTTTTTCCTTCACGAGGGCTGTTGTTGCCATAAGGTTGCTAAAGAACAGTCACTATGGTCTGACACAAAATAATAAAACATGCTTTACATGTGCGCACATACACACATGGTCACAATTTTATAGTAAACAGTATGTTGACTACGAGTGACACACACACACACACACACACACTGAGACTGAGATGGTTACCCACAATCCCACAGCGCAAGAGAGAGAAGAATCATTGGCTCAGTTGTGATCACATGTACAGTATACTATGTGATCTACAGTACTCGTATATCAAAACCTCGATTGTTTAACAAGTTAAAATTGGTAAAAAAAAATTGCTCGTCTTGCAAAAAACTCGCAGACCAAGTTACTTGCAATCCAAGGTTCCGCTGTATTTCAAATGCAAAACTGAAATAAACATCTTAAATATCAAAAGCCTTTATTTTGTTAATCATGGCTGCATAATCTAATTTTTGGAAAAATTCTAAATATTAGGAAAACCGCAGCACAAAGAAAACTGTGTAAAGAATTAAAATACAATCTTTAGAATAAAGTGCAAAAATCATAATTCTCAGATGAAAAAAAGGTTTTGCTGCATCATCTCAACAGGTCAAGTGTTAGGAAAATTGCAGCAGCAAAAATCGCATTGTCTTTTTAAAATTAAATCTTTAGCAGGAATAGAATCCTTGTTTGTGACGTGTCTCATCTTATGCTATTTTAGGTTAAGGCGGGTTCATGGTCCAGCGCAAGCTGCGGAGTGGATTATGGATCGGTAAGTGGCTTTGTTTACATTTGACACATCTGTTTACAGTGATCATAGAGGACAAAAATGCCATCGCAAAGCGCAATGCAAACCTGGTGTGTTGTATGTTCACAATGCACAGTTTACACAAATAGAATGTGGAACAGAATTCCAGGGGAGGGGTACAGTTCGGTTTGTTTCAGAGGGGTCTGAGTTTGTTTGAAGCTTTCGCATATATGCAACAAAGGCTGATTAATGGCTTTAAAGTCATTTTGAGGGCTGAAAGGAACCAAGTCTGTAGAAGTAGTCTATCCCATTAATATTATGGTGTCCAAATCCACCCTATGCTCATGATACCCAGTTTCCTATAAGTGTTACGCCCTTAGATCCTATTCCCCAATGATTCTTACTAGCTGTCTCCAGGACATCAGATGCCAGGATGTCGACTAACTATCTCAAATTAAATGCTATTAAGTCAGAGATTGTGGTTGTAGGATCTAAATCAGTGCTCGCCTGAGAGTCAACAACCGAACCTTGCGATGTTACTCAGATGAAAAACGCTGAACGAGAGATACTGTTAATGTGCACATTAAAAGACAGGGTGCTAGTGAAAATTACGCCAAGGCTCCTAATTTGTGGTGAACAGGGCAATCCACAGCCATCAAATCCTACATGTAATTTCTACATTTAGATACACAGTATGTTCTGATTCTCTCATTACATCTCTACCTAAGGGTTACACCCGAGGAGTAAATCTCATTGAGCAAGTACTATGCCGTGTTTTGGCTTTTATGCAACTGTTTTAAAGATATTACCTGACTGACTACACATGAAAACTGCACTGTTTACATGCTTTTTTTTTTTTTTTTCAATGGGTCAGGTTACAACATAAAGTGAAAATATATTTAGTCAATACAGTTTAATGCAGACAGTTTAAATATATTACAAGTAAGCATAACACCAGAATGCATGTTTATTTGTGGAACTTGTTGGTGTGCAACAAATTTATAACACTGTTAATGCAGCAATGTGGGGCAGCTTCATCCATCTCTTGCTAGCATCGTCAGGTGTGAGAGCTTGTTGTTTCTTTCGAGTCAGGTTAAACCAACCAGGTGTGTTTCTTTAACTGTGTGCCTGAGATGTAATGATGGTATGAAATTACTGACACTGTACACTGATTTGCCTAAAGACAGAATATCTCGGATTGTTTCTGTAGCTATTCAGCTAGCTAGTTGTGCAAAGTTAATTCGGTACCAACAAGCCTGCACCGTGTATGTATAGGTACCAATAACCACGTAACAGGTAAATATGAACATTTTTGGTAAAGGGGTGGGTATGGGGATCTAGGGATCTTGCAATCTGCCAAAGTGTCTGTCAGACAAATGCTTCAAATTCCTCTGAATGGCTAACATGACCAATTAAAAGACTGTTAGGTGGGATCTGGTTAATGGCATGAGCTTTAGAGTTTTATTAGATGTGCCCGCGACTTCCTTCATGTTTTTCCTTAAAGATAAAAAAAAAAAATGAACAACGTCGTCTGTTGAATTTTGGAATGAATAAAATTTTTTACGTGTTACCGTGAAGTGCACAGAATGAAGGTGTGAGATCTCGTTTATTTAGTTGATTTCAACTGCACTCTGATAAGCGTGTATTTAAAAAAATTTACAGCGTCATCTGTTTTGAGATGAACTAATGATTTTTTTTCAGGGTTGATATTTTTTATTTCAATTTTTTGTATATAAATGATGTACAGTATGAGCATTTTCTATTTAAATTTGAGCTTGTGTACTCTCTCCATTGGCCGATTGTGATGAAAGCGCAAGTATTTAAGTTGTTGTTTAAAGTTATAGTTTATAGTATTGGTTAGAGGTGGGCGATATACCGGTATACACGGTTAACCGGTAGAAATTTGTCAACCAATAGAGATTTTGGTCTATCGTCTTAATCGCGGTT
>JAQMYI010000016.1:13969995-13986033 GCA_030014275.1 Clariallabes melas
GCAGGGTGTCCAATGCATTTATGTGATTTAAATTAAAAGTTATTATATGGATATGGAGCTTTACTCACTTTTTTCAAAACACTGCTATTATTTGGAACACCACTGTACTTACTAAAACAGAGTCCATGTGTGTGTTTCATCTCAGTATAAATAGAGCTGTTTTTTGGCCTTTTTTGCATATTGGTCACACTTGAATGATTGAGATTCAAAATGCACTTATTAAAGGCTAAAGAACTGTCCAAACCTACCTATTACACACGAAGTGTGATTTTTAGAAAGCTGAATTAAATTTTACTTGGCAAGCCCAGGCCTGATCACTGCCAGACCTGGTGAATCAAAACAAATCTTAAATTGAACCTGCCTGACAAAGTGAAGCATGCGGAAAGATCTATAAAAAAAAAATAATTTTTTTTTTTAAAGTTACATGATCTCAGAAAGAAGACAGCAAATTCTTTTTCACAGCACTGTATATATACAATTATGGTATCACTAACAATCACTATTAACAATAATGGTATCATTCATAATATTCTTATTTACTGTGTACTTGTCTGAAAAAAGGTAAAAAAAAAAAATGTTTTTTTTTAAAGTAAAAGAATTAAAAGATTTTTTAATAAACTTTTTATGGATTATTGTTACAAGTTAATAAGTTATTTTTTATTTTTTTAGAAATGTGAATGTTTCACTTGCCAGTATCTGCTGACTTGTTCCACCCATCACCATAACGACTGTGAACTTATTATTGCCACTTCCTTGAGGCATTACATTAGTTGTAAACTTATTTCTTGACGATTTGTGTTCAATACGTTAAAATGTCCTACTTTACAAAACTTGGCCAAACTTGTTAAATACAATAAATGTGCTAAACGAGTTATAACCGATTTTAAAGAGACGGGTCATCACACACATTCTGGGTGTTGTTAGTTTACCTGATTTATTATTATTTTTCTGTAGTAGCCTAACAGAATAGAAGGTGGAAATTTACTAGATAAACACAATCGGAATGATTGAAAAGTGAAACGTCTTTTCTGAAGCGCCGCTGCGGAAGATTTAAGCTCTTGGTGAACCAATCAAATCAGTGAGCAGCTCCCGCGGAGACGAATCATTCCTCCCCTTCTGTCCACCTCCTCCTACTTTCTCATTCCGCATTTGTGCAGGGGCAGCATGATAGGTCTAGCCGGACTGTTAAACCCTGTTTACGTACAAATTTAAACTCGTGGCCAATAAACGTTAAGCACACGCGGCGGGTAACGTTTAGTCACCTAACACCGTGTCGGCGTAGGGCTAGGTAACATTTCTGTTCAGCTTCATTTACTCAACGGACATTTTCTATGATACAAGCAAAACTTTTTTCAAGTAACGTTATGGCTCTGTCGCAGTGTCTAGAGGATTCACCGGGCTGGAGAAGGTCAGAGGTGATAAAACAGGATTCAAGCCTTAAAGAATTATATAATGAAAGGCACCGACTTGCGCTGGAAACACTGATTTCTGAAGGAATTGACGCATTTATAGGCTTCCTAAAAAAAGAGAAAATCCCGAATTTTCTCTCCGATGACGAGATCAGACAGATCTCCCGTGCCGCGGTTGTACCGAGATGCGTTTCCTTCATTGGGGATGATTTACATTTGGACCATTCCAGCACCTTGGACTGTTCTTCTGTCACGTATTTCCCGGATATTTCCGATCTGGAGCCCCCGGTTTTGGAAATCGGCTGGCCCGCTTTCACTGCTGGATCGTTCCGCGGAGTCACGCGTGCTGTCGCCTACTTCCAGCCAAGTTATGGAGAAAGCATTTACAGCTGCAAAGAAGCAGCAAGAAGGATGATAAAAAATGCAAAGGAGGTAATAGTCACATTCAAATTCTATAACTATATTTACTGAGCAGTGTGTGTGTGTGTGTGTGTCAGGGGTTTAGTGTTTGGTTCAGTCTCTGGAGTGTTTCCCCACAGGTGTGAACTGTACTTGCGGTGGTAGCCAGCGGAGCTAACCGACATTACCTGCAGCACACAAGGGTGTTTGTTTCTACCTACAACAAACAACATAACAAAATACATATCTTTAACACAATACTTTGATTTATTTGATATTTCTATTAGTTTCACATTTCAGAGATCCAGCCTACAGACACTCCCCTCACATCTACCCACAGGTGAAGAGTACAAAGATGGCATGAGCATGTAGCCCTCAAAACCCAGAGCATTTTTAGCCATTCTTTGCATTACTACGTTTTTATAAAAAAAAAGATAGAGCACATATCCAGCACAACCTAAGCAATATGATGAACTGAATTTAATTTCATTTTAACCAACTGCATAAACACACACACACACACACAAAAAACTAGGCAAATAAATAGCACAGATACATGAGATTCATTGTGGCTAATACTACTACTACTAATAATAATACTACTAATAATAATAAGAATGCACACATTAACTGTAAAGTAAAAAATAAAATGACACAAGTGATGAAAACTCATTTTGTATATTGTATTTCAAATAATATGATAATGTGCACACTTTGTGAGTTCTACATGGTGAATTATACATCATTCATATTATGATGATGAGGCAAAATACGAGTCGACAGCCACATCATGTCGTCGCCAGACTGGGACTATTAAATTATTATTATGCAAAGTATGACCATCCTGTGGAACGTCTGCCAAATGCTTTAACACAAATAACCTTTTTCGCAACTTAAGAACAATGCACCACGAATAATTTAAGTATGAAGAGTTATATGAAGTTGACCCACAAACAACCACCTACAGTATAGCAGAAGCCCTCAAAAAGCATTACACATGCTGTAAAAATAGCATATAGGATGTTAATTTTCCTTAATTTAGGGTTTCCTACTGATTATGCACTTCAAAGGGGTTTGTGTCATGTTCAAGTAAAGCTGGCTATCAAACTTTAATACTTTTATGGCACAGACCGAATTGCTTTGGTATCATCGATCTGTACAAATTTCAATACCTACAATCGTGTAAAAGTTAGTACCCCCTCTTTTAATTGTATGTGTTTTTGTGTAAAAACATTATAAAAATCAGATTTTTATTTTATTTTGTATTAGGCAATACAACCTTTTATGAACAACAACATATAACATTTTTTTCACTGTGCTATCATTTATTTAACAAAAATTAAGCCAAAAATACAACCTTGGAACGTTTATTTAAATTTGAATAAAATGAATACTAAAAGACTTTCAAATCATATGAGCCAATATTTTATTCACAATAGAACATAGAGAACAAAATGTTTAAACAGAGAGATTTAAATCTTTTATCCAGTAAATGAGCTCATTTCAAATTCATATGAGTGTGTGTGCCCTGCGATGGATTGGCACCCTGTCCAGGGTTTACCCCACCTCATGCTGTGAGTTTCCTGGGATAGGCTTCAGGCCCGAGGAGCAGCATGTACAACTCCAGATGTGTCGCAACATGTCCAAACTTTTTTGGTATTCTATATTTGCAGCTGAATCAACAGGCATCTTTGTTAACTAATGGTGTTCACTGGATTTATACAGTACCTAGATATTCTTATGTCAGCAGCGTGTTGCAGTCCATATTCTGTGTTATACCAGGATCAGCCGCATGGCATGTTTGTCAAAAAGAACTTAGACCGTCCTATCATTTAGAAAGTTATAGTTTGTTTCGGGCCGACATGGCAAAAAGTACAGAAGAACATATTTTTTTTCTTTATTGCAGGTGATTGCTATAGTAACAGATTCACTAACAGACTTGGACATTTTCCGTGACCTTCATGAAGCATGCACCAAAGGTCATGTCCCTGTGTACATCCTACTAGACCAAACATCTGTCCCAGCTTTTCTGCAAATGTGTAACAACCTTAATATGCGACTTGACGACCTCCAGGTACATTTATTGCGATTTCACCCCTACCTGTCTCTTGTCCAAAGATTTTAGTTGAAATCCTTAATTAAACGATTTTGCTACTTCTCTTTTTGAATCTAAAATTATTTGTTTTGAAGCACATGAGAGTCCGGACCCTAACAGGTTCAACCTACTACATGCGATCTGGCGCTCGAATTAATGGGAAGGTTCATGAACGATTTATGTTGATTGACGGAAACCGAGTGGCCACTGGCTCCTACAGGTAAGGCCCAAACTCAGTAAATATTTAATCTTAAACTCCTTACTTGGTCAGATTTTATTTAATATTACGGAAGAAAACATGTAACATAAACTTACTCTTAAAAATATATATATATTTTTTATTAGACTGAGACTCAAGCCATGACATCAACATGAACCAGCGAACCCATACACATACTAATTCCCTTTGCTAACCATGATAAAAGCCCTGTTTACTTTTGTCATGTTCTACAACTGCTACAGTAATAACTTATTAAAATGTTAACTTAATAATTTAGTTTAGTTAAAATATAGTAATATATTGTTTTTATTATAATATTATTATAATATTAAAGTATAGTTATTGTTTAATGCCTACTCATTAACATAGGGAAATGACTTCGGATATGCAACAGGATTTTCAATAAAATCTAATGGCATTCTATTTGAATAATTACAATTAATTATATTTATGTACAAAGACAGTGCATGGGTAGCCATTTGAGCAATCAACCCAAATAATTTGTATATTTATTTTCAATAGGTCTAATTTTACTTCCCCAGTTTTTGACCTATAATTAGGTTATAATAAAGATATAAAGTAGGCATAATTAAATGTTTTTGACAGGTTTTCCTGTTAAAATAATCAGTTAAACTAATCATTTCCATAATTTAGCAGAAGTTTTACAGAAAAATTTACAGAAGTTTTGTACTTTAACTTGGTAAAGCATTAATAAAAAAAGACAAGTACATTGGAATTTTTTTTCTTAAATTCTGCATTAGCATAGTAAAGAAAAATATTCAATGATGCATATCTATATACTGTCAGCATAATGTGACTTGGAAAGCTCCTATGAATAATTTCATAAGTAAATATGTTTTATATGAAGTAATAATAGTTAAATTAAATTATTCTATATGTGTATATATTAATGATATATATATGATGAATAAATATAATGATAGGATATACTGAATACTGTCATGATTTGCTGCTATAATGAAATTTTTTTTGGTGCCTTTTCCACAAATCTCTTTGGGCAATATAGCCTCCCAGCTGTAGATGCATTTTTAGTATTTGAATCATGGGTAAAATAAAAATTAATCAATTTATCAGGCAATTACCATGCCAATTTACTTCTGATATAAAATTGCCTACCATGACCTTAATCAACAGCTCTTGGTGTTCCATGAAGGGTACTTTCACACTAGGCACAATTGCTTTGCAATGTCCAAGAGGTCAATATTTGTCCCCGCTCCATATTCCCTCTCTACCCTGCTTTCTCTGGCACATTAAAGCCAGTACGCACGTATAGTAGGTTGTTTCCGTCAGATATCACAAGAAAGAAGCATACAAGGAAGTCAAGTTCTTGTAGTCAAGTAGGCTTTTATTGTCATTTCAACCATATACAGTTCGGTACACAGTAAAACGAAACAACGTTCCTCCAGGACCAAGGTGCAACAAACATACAATGTAAACTAACAAAACTAACTAGCTAACTAAAACACCTACTGTAAGATCAGTGTTTGCATGTGGTCAACCATTTTGTTATGGCTAATATTCAACAAAATTTAATTAAAAGTATATTAACTATTAAATCCATGTTAAATTCTGAAGAAGTGTCAAGAATGTGCCTCCCAATGTGCCTATCAGCTGTAGTCAGTCAAATCCACATGTGTTACACGCATAAACAGATTACTGAGGAAGACGGCCCATTCTAAATCGCAGTCCACTTCCGTGTTTTGGTACAGTTAGTCTTCATATTTGGTTCAAGCCATGCCTTGGTACAGAGTACCTTGTCCAAGATCACCTTTTTGAAGTGGATTTGAGCATGATATGCTAATTTTTGCTCATGCATGGTAGGAAGTGTTTACACTACAGAAACATACTGGACTTGGGGTCAGTTGTCCCTTGATCTGTACCTGAGTACCAAGTGTGAAAGCACCCTAAATATTGCAACGCTTTAATTTTTCCTAATTTCACTTTTCAGGAAATTTGTGTTAATTTATTTCTTTATCCTTAGGTTCAACTGGACTGATGGCAAGCTCAATAGTAGCAATCTAATTGAGCTATCTGGCCAAATAACAGAGAAGTTTGATGAAGAATTCCGCATCCTCTATGCTCAGTCTCTTCCACTCAACACAAAAGTTGTCGCTAGTGTTCAAAACAGTGGCATCTATGACTACCTGCAGCTCAAGCCAAAAACTTCCTCTTCCACAACAGCGGTTTGTAAACCATTGTGGCTGACCAGCACACCCAACAGAGCACACAAAGAAAGGGAAATTGAGAGCATTCCAATATCTGGCACCTTAACTCCTAATGGCAAGCAGACGAGGTCAGATTTTAGACATGAACTGAATGCTGCTGAAGAAAACCTTCCAGATGGTGAAAACGCTGATGTGTCTCCTAGCACTCTAAACATGGACGCTATGACGCATCCAGCTATCCTGTTTTGCCACACCTCCACACAAACCAGCTGCCTGAATTTAGATGAAATGATGCAGATAAAAGCAATAACACCCTCTCAGGATTCTTGCACAACAGCATTAAGCTCTTCCAGGACAAACAGCTCCAGCCACTCATCTGCCTCCACAACCAGCACGCCCAAGGTTGGTTCTACTCAAGAAGAGAGTGAACAGTGCCCATTCATCCACCACAGTGCTGTCCTTACAGACAGCAACTTGAGGGATAGCGTCTCTAAACTGATAAAAGAACGCCATTACCATTTCTCCATCATTCGCTCAAAGCTGGAAAACATGAGAATACTGATGTCGCACAGGAGGGAACTGGTGGATATTGCAGGTTTGCATGTGGGCTACAGGAGTCAAGCAGAAGGCAGAACGCCCCACGGTGTGAAGGACAGTGTGTTGGTTGGGACCTGGCCAAGGTCAATGTGTCTGCCGTGAAGCAATTTTGAAACTAGAATGTTTTTTTTTTTTAAAGATTTGTTTTTTATTAACATAATTACTTACAGGATGTGAACAGAATGTATAAAGGATCTACAGTTTGTTACATTACTTACATCCTAAGTACAAAAAATTAACATTTCCAAATTTTGAACAAAAAAAATAATAATAATAAAATAAATAAAATAAACAAAATCAATACTAAACAAAAACAAATGTTACACAAACATTTCCCATCCCACCCCCCACCCTCTTCCCTTGTATGGTTGTCAGTTTCTTTTCGTTTATATATCTAAGTAGTCTATACAGTTTATACATATATCCATCTGTATACTCACATACTTAAATCTACAAATTATTCACAATACATGCATCAATGAGGAGGTTATACAAGATAGAACTGCAGAGGGCTAATTTGAAGTTGATCCAGGAGGGCTCATACTGACATGGGCAGTCAAGTCTAAAGAAGGCAAAATGTCCATGAAAGGGCCCCAGATTTCTCTAAAGGCTGCATGTTTCCCTCTCACATTATACAATATTTTTTCGGGTGTGCAGTAAGATACAAGCTCATTAATCCAATGTTTTACTAGCGGTGAATTTTCAGATTTCCAATTGATCAGAATACATTTTTTAACTGCTGTGCTCGCCAATAAGATAAAGTATTTTTTGTAGTAATTCACATTAATAGAGCTTGTATCCCCCAGGATCCATAGTTTTGGGTCCTCTTCAATTTGACTTCCTATTACCCTTGATGTTAAGTCAATGACACGTTTCCATAATTCTTCTATCACTGGGCAACTCCATAGCATGTGTATCAGATCACCGTCAATCATTTTACATCTCTGACATTTGGAAGAAATGTTGCTGTCAATTTTATGTAACCTGTAAGGAGTGTAGTATGTCCTATGGAATATATTAAATTGGATTTGCCTGTGTTTAGTGGAGGTTAGTACAGTCTGTGATTGTTCCAATAAATGACACCAGTCTGCCTCCTCATACGTACAGTCTAGGTCTTTCTCCCATTTCCCTTTTGTAGATGTTTTATCATAAATCGGTAACTTTCCATTAATGACACCATATATAGAAGATATTATTCCTTTTGTTGATCTGTGTAAACTATTATATAGGTGGAATTCAAGAGGAGTTTCTTTCGGGATATATGGGAATGTTTCTTTGGATTTCTCCTTAACCCAGTCTCTAATTTGTAAGAATTTGAAGAAACTTTCTTTGGGAAGGTTGAATTTTTCATTTAGTTGTTGGAAGTTAGCAAAAGTATCATCAATGTATAAGTCAGCCACTGTGTGGATTTCTCTTTCCTTCCACCCCCGCAACATTGAGTCAGCTAGATGGTGTGAGAGATTGGGATTACCCCACAAAGGTGCTCTTCTAAGAAAAGAAATATTTGTGTTGAGAAGTGAATGAGATTCTTGCCAAGCAGCAAATGTATTCAATATTATTGAGTTATTTGTGAGTGCGGTTAAGCATTTTTTTGTGCCTATGAATGGAATATCCTTTAAAGCCATAGATTTCATCTCATGTTGTTCTATTGGGACCCATCTAACTTCACTTTTCTCTGCATGCAGCCAGACCCAGATCGCTCTGTACTGAGAAGCAAGGTAATAGTTCCTAAAATTTGGTAAGTTGAGTCCTCCCCTTGAATATGGGGCTTGTAGAGAGATGAGTTTGACCCTGGGGTTTTTTCTTTGCCATATAAAAGGAGTTAAAAGTTTGTTAAGTTCTTTGAAAAAACTTTTGTGAACATTAATCGGAAGACATTGAAATAAGTACGTAAACTTGGGTAAAATGCTCATTTTAATAGTATTAATTCTTCCTATGAGAGACAGAGGAAGATCAGTCCATCTTTGAAGGTTAAGTTTAGTTTGTTCCAATAGCTTTATATAGTTATGTTTAAATATATGCTCATTTGTTTTACCAATTTGTATACCCAAATATTTGAAACCAGTGCTGCACCATTTTAATGGGCTAGTGAGTGCTCTAATATTATTGTCCTGTATATTTAGTGGTAAAATCTCACTTTTATCATAATTTAATGTATATCCTGAGACTGCACTATATTCTTTGAGGCATTTCAACAGAGGAAGGACCGATGTTTGTGGATCAGTTATATATAATAAGAGATCATCTGCATACAAAGAAAGTTTATGTTCATTTGTGCCAAATTTAATTCCTGCTATAGAGGTGTTAGAGCGTATGGCGATGGCTAATGGTTCGATAGCGAGTGCAAAGAGCAAGGGAGAGCTTGGGCAGCCTTGCCTGCACCCTCTAGATAGTGAAAAAGTGTTAGACAGAATGTCATTTGTTAAAATATTGGCTTTGGGGGCATTAAAAAGCGTTTTAACATATTGAATAAATTTCTCCCCAAAGCCCATAGCCTCTAGAGTCCGAAATAAAAAGCTTGGTTCAATCCTGTCAAATGCTTTGTTTGCATCCATAGACATTATTAACATAGGATTTTGATTTTTTTGAGCGGTGTTCAGTATGTGTAGCAGTCGCCGCACATTGTCTGCTCCGTATCTGTTTTTAATGAAGCCTGTTTGGTCAGCATGAATTATCTTTGGAATAACATCTTCCAGTCTTAGAGCAATTAATTTAGATAATATCTTATAATCAACATTTAAGAGGCTGAGGGGTCTGTATGAATCACATTTCTGTTTGTCCTTGCCCAGTTTTGGAAGCAGTGTGATTGTTGCAATTTCCAATGAGTCTGGTAATTTTTTATTTTCTAGAGCTTCTGTAATCATGTTCGCGAGAGGGGTTAATAATTTTTTTGAAAAGGCCTTGTAATACTCGACAGGGAAGCCATCTGGTCCGGGAGTCTTGTTATTTTGTAAAGAATTAATCGCATTGAATACCTCCATTTCTGATATATCTGCATCTAGCAGATCCCTGTCCTCATCTTGTAATTTGGGAAGAGTTATTCCATCCATGAACCTTTTTGCTCCAATGTTTTCAGCATCCTGGCCAGTTTTATATAACTTTTCGTAAAATTGTTTGAATTCTGCATTAATGGATGGTGAATTATCAAGGAGTCTACCGTCCTCGGTTAATATTGAATGTATAAATTTATCAGATGTTTCCTTTTTAATTTGCCATGCCAAGAGTTTACTTGTTTTGTTTCCGAATTCATAATAGTGATATCTAGTTCTGGCCATAGCTGCTTCCTCTTTGCTGGTACATAGATTATTATACTGCATCCTTGTTTTTTTTAGTGTATTAAGATGTTCTTCCTTTTTGGTGGCAATGTATTCCTGTTCCTGCTTTTTAATATCTCTTTCCAATTTGGTGAGTCTCTCTCTAATTTGTTTTACCTTGTGGGCACTGTATGATAAAATATGGCCTCTCATGTAGGCTTTAAGAGCTTCCCAAATGTTGGCATGCGAGGAGGAGTTTGCATTGGCATCAAGAAATACTTCAATATTGGTAGTCATATATGAAATAAACTCAGGATCTTTCAACATGTAATTTTTAAATCTCCACCTGCGGGTTGTGGGTTGCGGAATATCAGCCATCCATGAGAGTTTTATAGGATTATGATCTGAGAAGGTAGCTGGTAGATAGGAGCATTCTATAACTGTAGCTATCATACCTTGTGGCATTAAGAACATGTCAATTCTAGAGTGTGTATTATGGGTAGGTGAAAAGAAAGAGAAATCCCTCTGGTTTGGGTTAAGATTTCGCCACACGTCAGTTATGCCTATATCTTTCAAACCCTGGTTTAGAGCTGTTGCTGCCTTTGATAGTAAAGATGTTCTGGGTAGTGATCGATCCAAAAGAGGATTTAAAACCAGATTGAAGTCTCCTCCCACTATACATTGACCCCCAATTGTAGCCAGTTTCATAATCAGATTGTTAAAGAACAACGGGTCATCATAATTGGGCCCATATATATTCACTAAGGATATCTTGTTCCTATTTATTTCACAGTCTACAAGTAAAAATCTGCCATTTTTATCCTTTTCAACCGAATTTAGTTTAAAGTTCAAGTGCTTATTAATGAGCAAAGCAACACCTCTTGCTTTTGAGGAGAAAGAGGAGTAGAAAACATTACCCACCCAGTCTCTGCACAGTTTTAGATGTTCAGAGTCAGTGAGGTGGCTCTCTTGTATAAATGCAATGTCTACCTTTTGCCTCTTCAAATATGTCAACATTTTCTTCCTTTTAATTGGTGAGTTGATCCCTCTTATATTCCAAGATATACATGTTAGTTTTCCCATAATAAAAATTTTTAGTGTGTATGTCTCAGAAGGATAGTCTGAATCTGAACCTGAGAGTAATCTGGATTATGTGAGTAAGTAGAAATTTGAATTTTAGTGAGAAACCATACAAAACCCCAAAACATTAAAGTAAAAACCCGCCTAATAAAACCCTTGTAACTAAAACACATTAGGTAGGTAACGTTAACTCTCTTAAGCAACAGGTGTGGCTCCAGCAACTGCTGTTAATTAAACTTTGGCCACTCATAACAATTTGTATAGGAACGTTTGCAATTTTACAATAGTTGAGGTAAGGTAGAAATATGCAAGTTATAGAAAGAAAAGAAAAAAGAAGTAGAGAAGAAAACAAAAATGAAAAACTATAATCCAATTCTACCATTCTGATATAACCCCTAACATCATGTAGGTTGTTTGCACGTAGGTTCCACAGTTTATCATCAGTCAATGTCTCCGTTGTTTTAAACATCTGAGGATGACCGTCTTCAATTATTATGACGTAGTTTGAATCACAACACTTCTCATCAGCGTTTATACCGATGAACTGTGTACTGCTGTCACTTTAATTAGTTTTATTACTCACTTGGAATGTCCTTCAAAAAGCGTTGCACTTCTGCTGGGGTGGAGAAGAGCTTAACTGTTTCCAGGTATTTGATGCGAAGCTGGGCTGGGTAGATCAGCGCGTATTCCACTCCCTTCTCTCGCAATATCCTCTTCACGTCACGGAACTCATCTCTCCTTCGCTGCAGGTCTGCGCTGTAATCTGGGTAGAGTGATATCCTTTTGTTCTCGTATGTCAACTCTCCTTTACTTCTGGCCAGTCGAAGGGTTTTTTCTTTGTCTCTGAAGTTCAAGAATTTGGCGATGATGGGCCGCGGTCTATCCAACTTCTTCCCGATGCGATGTGCTCTTTCCAAAATGACAGGTGAGGTGAAGTTATCCTTCCCCAGCATTTCCGGTATAAACTTTTCCAAGAATCCCACAGCGTCACGACCCTCAGCTTGTTCTGGCACATTTATTATCCTAATGTTAGATCTCCTGCTGCGGTTTTCCAAGTCGTCAGTTTTGTCTTTGAGGTGTGTTATCAATTTCTCCATTTCACCAACACGGTCGCGCGCATCTTTGATATTATCTTCATTTGTACTCACTCGTGTCTGTATTTCCTCGACCTGTTCCGCCAGCGTAGAGAGTGAAGACTCGATTTTTGTTAATGCTGTTTGTATATCGGCTGTTTTCTTGTCAATATGCTTTGTGAGGTCGTCTTTAGTTTCTTGAATGGCAAGGAGAAGTTTGCTGAAGGATGTTTCTTCTTCCCCGTCCGCCATGTTTCCTGTTGTTACCGCGTGCAGGCGCCGTGGAGTTTGAGTTGTGGCTTTCTTTTGCTTTTTATGTCTTAAGTTGTAGCTTGCCATGCAAAGGTAATCTTAATGGCTTTGCCTCATGCAAACAAATTAACTTGTTGAGAGGTTAAATCAGGATAAAGGCAGATGCTAGGTGCCACTACCGAGAGCTCACGAACACACGTCTGTACTCATCCGCTGCATCCGTCGACTCCTGTGTTCCTTTAATTTGACATTACAGTTATCACCCCATGAGTCGGCCGACACCACACCACGCCCAGGGACACTCCCTTATCAGGTGCTCCTGGGTACAAAGATTACATCATATGTTCTTGGGTACACTGTGTCCACTAAGCATCTCAGATCTAAGATGGCGACCTAAGCATCTCAGATCTAAGATGGCAACCTATCTAGAGTTCATTTGAGTTCATACTGCACACTGGACATGATGTCCTTGCTACTGTGACATCACATTGTCCTTGACTCGACTCAGTTCTCCTTTCCTCACCTCTATAAGATAAGATTAATAATTTTCTGTAATATTACTGCATGCACAAATATATTTAATTAAAAATATGCTTACATCGTATAGGAGCCAGAGCTGTCTCCGTGCATTTTGTATATGTGCAGGGTGACAGGGCTAGGCCAAATGGAAGGACCCGATACTGGTAAGCTTTGTCCCCAAAAGCAAACCTAGGGAACCTTCTGTGTTGTGGCAATATTTCTATATGAAAATATGCGTCCTTCAGATCAATTATCACAAAGCAGTCTGGTTGGATTTGAGAAACAATCATCTTGACTGTCAACATTTTGAACTTGTATTTTCTGAGATAGCGGTTCAACCTGCGAAGATCTGGAATTGGACGCAACCCCCCGTCTTTCTTGGGAACCAAGAGTAGTAGCCTGATTGTCTGTCTGGCAGGGGAACATGTTCTATGGCCCCTTTTTCCAGCAAAGTCTGCAATTCTTGTGTCAACAGATGAGCTCCTTCCAGTTTCACGGAAGTGGAGACCATGTCTATGAAACGCGGAGGACGATGTGCAAACTGAATTCTGTAGCCTCTCTCCACAGTCCTTTGAACCCAAGGAGATATACTTGGCAGTAGCTTACACACTGCCAGTTTCTCAGCAAGGGGCACAAGTTTTGAAACTTTGGCTAGATAGGGGGATATATTCAGCGTCCTGAAACATGGCAGAAGACGACCGAACACTTGACATTTCGTTGAAGACCACTGCTCCCCAAAACACCAGTGGTGGCGGAGACTGGACAATGGCCTCCTGAGGGTGCCAAGAAGGAGTTCTTATTCTCTGTTGGAATTCTACGTGCCCCTCCCTAGGGGGGGACACCCCCAAGGTCCTGGGCGCAGCCATAGAACGGCCAATGGCACAGGCCTTCTGCTTGGCCGCGAGGAGAGACAAATTCATGGCTTGGCGAAGCTTTGAAAATGCCCCTTCATCGATGGACCCGCCAGTGCTCAAATCCTTCAGCAGGTCAGCCTGGTATGCCTGCAGAACCGCCATGGTGTGCAGGGTAGCACCAGCCTGACCCGCTGCTTGAAAAGCCAGCAAAGATGTTAGTCTGCACGGCTTGGTGGGGAGAGGGCTTTTTCAATGATGATGAGCTTCCAGGAGAGTGATAGCCCACAAGCGTCTCTTTAATCTGGGGCATCATCATATAACCCCGTGCCTTTATGTCAACGATAGTCGAATAAATCGATGTCGATGGCATAAAGAAATGGGAGGAATAAGGTTTACTCCATGACCGAGTCAGTTCGTCATGGAGGTCACCAAAGAAGGGTTAGGTCCCTCCCCCCGGACACCCGACAAAAACCTGTCGTCTAGTTTTGAGCATTTGGAGGTCTCTTGCTCCTGTTTTGGCCAGTCGAGGTGTAGGCGTTCGACCGCCCTAGTTACCACCTTAAGTAACTACTCATATGCTTGTTCGTCACAAGAGGAGTGTTCTGAGGTGGCATTTTCCATCTCAGCAGAAGCAAGAGAAGAGGTCTCTTCCGCCCAATCAGAAGAAGTGCCGAACCGCGCTTGAGAAGCGGACACAAGAGCCTTCTGATGGCGATCATCATCATCAAGAAGTCTCTTACATGGAGGTAAACATCTTTTTACTAACGCCATTTTACTTTCGCTTTTGCTTTTTTTTTTTTTTACTGCAGCGCAGCATTCAAAACAAAAACACCCATGCACACACAATGGGGTCTTTGAAGACAAAAAGATTTGAGGATGTTTCCGGTTCATGCCTATTTATAACCTCCAGGTGCACCTAATCAAATGATGTCACCTGACCAAGGATATATAAGCCAAACTTTGCCGTGTTTGACACATATGCTTCAACAACCGGTCGAACAAAGAGCGTTCTCAATAGCGTTTTCACGCAGCATCGAGTGTAGCATTTGAAAGGGAACAAAGACATTTTTCCCCATGCCCCATTTAGAGGAGACCTTGGACACAATGACGGTGGCCCAGTGGTTTTCTAGCATGGACCTTGCCAGTGGGTACAATCAAGTTCCCGTCATGGAGGGAGGTAAATTAGGAACGCCTTTTGTACACCTTTTGGCCTTTTTGAATGGAATCGCATGCTGTTCGTGCTCTGCAATACCCCAAGCACCTTCCACAGGTTGATTGAGTGTGTGTTTGGTGATCAGCAATGTCATCTCTTCTATTGTACTTGGATGACATAGTGTTGTTTTCCTCCTCTGTGGTACAACATCTAGAGAGGTTAGAGGTGGTGTTGAGTTGGTTGGAGCGAGAGGGGTTGAAGGCTTAATTTGCTAAGTGTATGTTTTTCCAGCAAGAGGTAAGTTATTTGGGACATGTAATTTCAGCCAAGGGGGTGTCGACAGATCCGAGCAAGATAGAGGCAGTGAAGCAATGGCCACGGCCTACTGGGGTGGCAGAGCTTCGGTCATTTCTGGGGTTTGCTAGTTACTATAGGCGCTTTGTAGATGGTTTTTGCAAAGTTAGCAGTCCCATCTGTTTCGTCTGGTAGCGGAATTTGCAGGCCCAGGGCTCGAACCGAGTTGAGTTTTGGTAATGCGTGGACTGAACAGTGTCAGATGGGTTTTGAGGAGTTGAGATCCTCAAAACCCCTCTGAGGAGTAGGCTCACCTCTGCCCCGTATTGGCGTATGCTGATTTCTCCCGTCCACTGCTGTTCCAAAGACTAATCTCTAAGCAGAAGCAATAGGAAGTACTCATTGTGTTCAACAGGCTATACTGCCAGGGAATTCTTTTATAATGTGCACAACCTAACTAACATGTATGCTCCATACAGCAAAGTACATTGCTGTGTTTAACTTAACTTGCAACTATATGGGTGTTTGCTAAACTCTGACACATTACTTAGTAAATACAGTGGAACCTCGGATTATGAGCATAATTCGTTCCGGAAGCGGGCTCGTATTCCAAAACACTCGTAAACCAAATTTAATTTTCCCATAGGAAATAA
>JAQMYI010000016.1:14057340-14071099 GCA_030014275.1 Clariallabes melas
GTTTTCCATGCATGTTCAATTAACCATAATCAATTAATTAACATGCACCTGTGGAATGGTCGTTAAGACCTTAACATATTTACTGTTTCTTAACATATTTACTGAAAATGAATTAAAAAACGCATAGGCAGGTTTTATAAATTGCACAACATATGAAAATCATCATATTTTTACATAAAATATGTAAAAAACCCACCAAACTGAATCCATACAGATCTTATATATTCTAGCCAAGACATGACCATTTAGATTTATTTAGACCATTTGGACCTCATTAGATTAAACAATTATCTCCATTCTTAATGCAAGATACAAGGGCCCCCTTTTAAAGTTAACATAAATAAGTACTATAGAGTATTGATACATTGTTAACTATATATCTTTTTTTTTTTTAACATATATTGTGATATTATTTTATGAATTATTGCCACTATATCCTGTATATATTTCACATATATTTTCACATGTAATGTAAAAATATTTTTCTTGGGGAAAAAAACTTTATTCAGATATTTGGAACAACTCGTAAATAAAACTAACACTTATAACTATACAAATATAAAAAAAAAACATTTAACGTGGAAATCTAACGTGCCAGTACAATCCCCCCAAATAGAACATCATAATGAAATTACTTCTGTAATACCGTGATGAAGTGGTTGTTTCAGAGCTGCCAACTCTCTCGTATTGAGTGTGAACTTCACTCAATCACTCATCCACACATGCTCTCATGCTAATTTCCTATGCTTCCATATTCAAAACAAACTTTCTGTCTGTCCAGCCAGATTTTGTCATATGCAGTAATGTGAAGCACCACTATGAGATAACACACGGGTCGTTAGAGCATACATATCCGCATCAGTCCGAGGTGAGACCGTGTAAAATACCCGAACTGAGAACCCAATCAGCTTAAAATAAGCTACTTTCTCAATGTAAACAAAGTCCTGCACCAATAAATATTAATTAGAAAAGCTAATCTGAATATTTTTAATAGGATTAGGTCATATTTTCACTGCTGAAATGACAATCTACTTTTTCAATTTCTCATTTGTGGTTCACTCTACGATTATCGAACTGGGAGTGTATTTGGTTGATGATGAAATAAGTCCAACTTAGCATAAACAACACGTAAGATACAAAGTTTTATTTCTTTGTTTTAATATGTTAGGCAGAAAATTTCTGCCATACAGAAAGGCAGACATGTACGTTGGATTCAACCTGAAATAATATCACTGATTACATTAAATTAGATAATTTTATTTTTAGCTTTAACCATTTTACTATTTCTTCCAACTTCTTTTCTAGTCAACGACGGGTACTTCAGCTAGTAGCATAACTTTGTTATTTGTTTCCTTCTTTTTGGCTTCATATTTGTTAAAAGTTATATGTTGTTATTCGTCTGAGACCCACTACGATGATTTTTACTATGCATTTATAAAAATAAATAAATAAATAAATGAAAATCATTAAAAAAAAAAAAAAAAAACTGAATTTAAAGACAAAAACGTCACTTGAACTGTTTTCTTTACTACAGAAGCTCAGTATCACTCAGTCATAACCTTGTATTTAAAAATGACTCATTGAAACTGTTGGAGAAATGCAAAAGGCCAACATTGGTGCTAGAAAATGAAAAGTTCAGTGAAAAAGTTAATTTTCAGATAGGATCATATAATACCATTTTTCATAACATAACACTTACTTAGTGGTTCCTCATTTCCCGATCCATGCTTTTTTTTTTTTTGTAAACATACAAAAAATTATTTTTGTAAGCATACACATTTATATTTTTGTCAGATAAAATGAAACACATTTGCTAAATACAATTTCATGGCCTTTTCATGTCCATAAACTTTTTAAAAATCAAATCTTTCTATGAAACTCACATGAAACTTCGCCAATTTAGATTTCCCATGAAAAAACATTAACCTGAAAAACAGTATTATTTTAAAATGCAAAATTGTGAAGATATTACCACATGAATTTGACATGGTTACAGACTCTTCAGATCTTTTGGTTTTTAAGCTTTTACGAAAACCCGGAATGCTTTAATTTAAACATTTTTTTAAAATAATTATTTGAAGCAAGACAGTATAACGCTGCAAAATAGCCTTTTTGGGGGAACATATAAAATCATCTCTCCAAAACAGATGAAGTTAGCAAAATTAAATTTATAGGGAAGCAAGACTGGTCACTTCCATTTTGCATAAACTTCAGAAGTAGCTTCTTTGGCAAACACATTATCTGTATTATATGTAAAACATAAACAAAATATTAAATCAGCACCAATACTGTGTATTGCCCGAAAAGTTTTAGGCATATTATCCAGGAAAACCACCACTCGCAGCATTAACTAGTACAGTATTTGTTTGCAGGCCAGTCTTGCCAGGGCCAATATGGCGAATGCGTTAACGTATCAAACCAACCGTATCACAAGCTAACTTGTGGCACGGCCACAAGTCTAAAAGCCAATCAAAATAGCTTGTAGGCGGGATGAACTCGTAAGTGTATCTTACGCAACAAGGACTGTTCGTGCGCCATAACAGTTTGCCCCCCACATCCAGCTGGAGAAGGTGGAAGCAGAGTACGTCATTATTGTACACAGTTTATTGTGCATTTATCTAACATAGGACCGTGCAGAACAATAGATGCTTTGAGTAATTTTTGAGGCGTTGGAGAATTCCAGGTGGTCCAGACCAATATTGAAGAGGCCCGTCGTTTAAACGAGGATTCCAGTAGGCCGCGATAACACGGTAAGGCGGAGAAGGAGACGTAAACAGATATGGCTAGCTAGCTAATTACTTAATAGTCAGTAGACAATATTTTATATGTAGAAAACTGTGGCAACTCATTTTGAAATGATGTAAAACTTTATAGTTGCGTTGTTTTGTTTGCTACTCTAGTTGCTAGCCTGTTGCCAACAACGCAGATATCGCCGAAGCCTGAGGGAGGCCTTGCTAGCTCTGCCTATTAATTATAGTCTTTGTAATTTAATTTTATTGTAATTATGTGAATGTTTTACACAAACTTTAGTTTTTTTTGTAAATGATAGCGTGTAATGTAATTAGTAGCTATTTGTTTTGCTACGATACCCATGTGGTTTAGCCTTTTGCTATCCGTGTCCGCGGATGCTAAGCTATTCAGCCATAAATAGCTTAGCTACAAGTTAGCTACAGGTTCCGCGCAGTCCGAATTGACCAAGTCTTTTTTTTTTTTTTTTTTTTATGTTTAACAATATCTGGTTATAAATACGTGAGTGTGGCTTGTGACATGTGTCTCGGAAGAGAACACGTTTGCGGTCATCTTTTCATAACGTATATATTTTTTTTATTTCTGTTCTGTGTACAAGCAGATCTCCGCCATCATGGCCGACGACTTTGACATCGAAGCCATGCTTGAGGCGCCCTATAAAAAGGTGGGTGTTTTAGTTCAGTGCGATAAGCTATTGAATTTAATTGAAACTTCAGGCCAGCCTACGCCTTGTTTTCGCTAGCTTATGTGCAGATAAATACCATGTTTGTGTTTATATATGATAGTGGTTTCAATGAATAAATGCCCATCTATCTCTTTTTGTAGACATGCCTATATCTCACCTCTACTCCCATGAATTCCAGTGTGAACTGTCAAAAAAATGAAGGTAGTAATTGCCCCATATATTGATGTACTGTGGTACCCATGGTTGAAAATATTTAGGCTGATTGATTTTGGTGCCGACAAAATAAATGCAGTGGATGCATATGAACTTAAGTGCTGGTATGGTGTCCTTGGAGACTTATTCATGCTTTTGTGTGCATGGTAATATTAGCACCTACCCTTACTTTTAGTATTCAGTATACGTTAGTCGTTACTGAAGGATAATTCTAGTTTGCATGTCTCATGTAATGTAATTTATGACTTTAAAAAAAAAATTACAATTATGGACTTTCCATAAAAGCTATTCCATGCACTTCATATTTTTCATGGGATTGGAAATGAACAAAGATGTGTTGCATAGCCTATTTAAAAAATAATAGTGATAGTGATTAATTTGTGCATGCAGCTGACTATCATATATGATGGCTCTCTGCATATTGCAAAAAGCTTTCAGCTGAAAGAGATCGTTTACACTGAATGCAGATGGCCAATTATTTTAAGAAACTCATGCACATTATTAGGTAGACTGAAGAACCTCTCAGCTTTAGATGTTCTTTGGGAGTCGATATTACTAAGCCGTGTGAATCCCTGTTTGCTTCAGGGCGAGATGTGTGACAGAGGTGGCATCGAACTCTTACAGTCCACGAAGGAAAATGGGGTGAAGATCACTGGAATGGCATCCACCACTGGAGCTCACTTAGTGGCTGCCTGCTAGCATTGCCACTTTGGGTCGTTTAGGCACAGATAGCCTTGGTACTGAACCTTTAAGGCTGCTAAGAGATTAAAATCACAACATGCCATTTTTATTTGCATAGCATTAGCTCTTGACCTATTGACTGTACCACGTACGCAATAAAATCATTAGTAAGGAAGGAAAACAACAGCAGCCTAGTGGTTCAGATGACCCTTTTCTGTCACTTTCCTAAACATAAATATTCTAAAGTACACACATGTAATGATCATATTATATTCTCTTTTGTTCCCACTCCCCTTATCCTTACAACTTGCAATGTTACGCCGTCCTCCTCATGATGTTCTTCTATCGACCCTGCTTAGGATGAGACCAAGTCAATAAGTTCCAATGGCCATGAAGAACGGAGCAAGAAGTGAGTTTGTCTTAATTTAACATATTGTACACAATTAGTTATTGTGATTGTGCTGAATTAGAATTTATATATTCTTTTAGAGACCTGAATGGATTAAATTGAAAATCGCTGTAAGTGTTTCAATAACATTGCAGTCATGAGCCAGCAGATTACATTGGGTAATAAATGTGCAAATTGATAAGTATGTACTTTCAAAATGGAAGGAAAAAGAAGAGCAGAAGTCGTAGTAGAAGCAGGGAGAGAAAGAGAAGCAAAAGCCGTGAGCGCAAAAGGAGCCGGAGCCAGGATAAGAGTCGTGAACGCAAGAGGAGCCGGAGCCGGGACAAGAAACGCAGTCGCAGCCGGGAGAAGAGACGTAGCCGTTCCAAGAGCAGGGAGCGTGCTGGGCGCTTCAGAACAGCCTTGTATGTATACCAGCTCTGGTTTAGGCCTTACATTTGTTTGTGTTTATCTACATTAAATAATGTTCCTTTTGTTCTTTTTGGTGGTCCTTAACATATTATTTTTCACAAAAATGTTTTTGAAATCATTCTCACAAATGTTTCCTTCACACTCATTCACTCAAATATATAATTATGCCTGCTTGGCTCTCAGTGAAATAATAAAATTATCAAACTTAGCCTGATGTTTCCAAATAAATCTAAAAAGTTTCATGATGACCATTGGCAGTGGAGTGGTAGTAGTCGTTGCTGAGATAAACCTTGTTTTTAAATCACAGTTCTGGCCTGAAATTTAACGGTGGTTCCAGGGGGAAGACTGGCCCACCACCTGTCATCAAACTAAGGTTTCTATGATATTAATTTTGTTCAGTGTATGAGTCAAAAGGGTACACCTTTCTGTAAAAATGGTAACAGAAAATCTTTTCATGTAGCCGGAAAAAGTCTAGGAGCCGCAGCCCATTCAAACGAGACAAAAGTCCTGTCAGGTAGGTTTCCTCATTTGGGGAAATACTTGATTTTTTAAAATTATTTTTTATTTTAAATAAGTGAAGTACTTTAAAATTATTATTTTGATATATTGCTACAGTGATTCTTCTGCACTTACAGACAGCCCATAGATAATCTCACACCAGAGGAGAGGGATGCCCGCACAGTTTTTTGCATGCAGCTTGCTGCCAGAATCCGGCCCCGGGACCTAGAGGAATTTTTCTCTGCTGTGGGGAAAGTCTGTAGCTCTTTTTTTTTATTTTTTTTTGTGAGCCAGTCATTTATTCTAATCCTTTTAGTTTTGTACAGTTTTAACATTTTCTTCATTTACCAGGTAAGGGATGTGAGGATGATCTCAGACAGAAACTCCAGAAGGTCCAAAGGCATTGCCTACATTGAATTTGTGGATGCCACCTCTGTACCACTAGCAATTGGTCTGTCTGGGCAAAGGCTGCTTGGGGTACCAATCATTGTGCAGGCTTCACAGGTAAGCAAAATGTTCAGTAGATAATTACATTAGATTTGTGGTCTTTTAAGGTAGTTGAACTTGGTTTGTTCATTCTTACAATTTTTTCCCCTTAGGCTGAAAAGAACAGAGCTGCTGCAATGGCCAACAACCTTCAGAAAGGCAGTGCTGGACCCATGAGACTGTACGTTGGCTCATTGCATTTCAACATCACAGAAGACATGCTCAGAGGGATCTTTGAACCGTTTGGACGAGTAAATGCTCATTTTCTGGCATAAGGCTGCAGCTTATGCCCTCTCTGCCTCACTTTGATTTTGACTTATTAGTTGTTTGTATTTAACGTGCCCTGTTTTTATTAACAGATTGACAGTATTCAGCTTATGATGGATAGCGAAACAGGGAGATCCAAGGGATACGGCTTTATCACGGTGTGCTTATACTGAAGACGTTTTCTATTTCAATCATATAAAAAAGAAGGAAAAGAAATTTAAAATCTCAAAGTAATTTTGTTGGAAAATTGTGTTTCCGTTCAGTTTTCTGATGCTGAGTGTGCAAAGAAGGCATTGGAACAGCTAAATGGCTTTGAACTGGCTGGCAGGCCCATGAAAGTAGGCCATGTGACTGAACGCACAGATGCCTCTACAGCCAGCTCTTTCCTGGATAACGATGAGCTGGAAAGGACTGGCATTGACCTGGGCACCACTGGGAGGCTGCAGCTGATGGCCAGGCTGGCTGAAGGTAAACTGAAGGAGACCACCTTTTAAGTTGATTCATAGATGCACTCCCTAAATATACCCATGCATTGTTTTAATAAGTCCTACTGATAAAACATGAGCCTGTCTATTTTTACCTTAACCTTTCCTCAAGGCACTGGTCTACAGATCCCTCCAGCTGCACAGCAGGCTCTTCAGATGAGCAACTCCATGGTGGCAATGGCAGCAGCTACAGGTATTTAGTGATTAAATTAACTATTAATGTTTTTAATAATAATTCTTAGATGTTTACCCTTTTATTTTATTTTTATTTTTTTTAAGCGGCTATGAATCCTGGATTAAGTTTCAATATTAATGTGCCCACAAATCAACCTCTCAATCTACCATCTCAGCCAATTGCCACACACTGCTTCCAGCTGTCCAACATGTTTGATCCAAATTCGTAAGTGACCTCAGCACCATTTTAAAGACTGTATATTGCCAATTGTGTGTTGTCTTACAGTTAATATGTTCATGTTGTCCTTTTATAATAGGGAGAATGATCATGGATGGGATATTGAAATCCAAGATGATGTAATTGAAGAATGTAACAAACACGGTGGAGTGATTCATATATATGTGGACAAGAAATCTGCTGAGGTATATGGTTTTATGGTTTTTATATATATATAAAATAGTTCTGCAGTTGAAATAACCAGTTTTAACTTGAAGTTCATGTATAAGATTATTTTTCTTATACTGTTATACCTTATACTATATTAGAAATTATGGTACCCCCACATTGCAGGGCATTTTAGAGGATCTCTTTGTTTCTAAGTCTGGATATTAAATCTCCAAACAATTTAAAATAAGTAGTCCCATTGTTCAGAAAATTTAATTTATAAATACAGTTAAATCAATTAAAACAACTGCCAACAGACAAATGGAGTTGGGTTCATGCCTTTTGTGCACTATGATGCCACTTATATGCACTATGATGCACTATTTTGGTGGTTCAAGGATGACCTGCTCAATATTAGGCAAATGATCATGTTCTTATGGCTGATCGGTGTATGTAATGAAAAGTATTTTAAGCAGTAATGGCCATGTGTCTCCACCCCTTCGATTTGGTATATATTAAGGGGTATTGTCTGAAGTAGTTATGTCTATTTTTTGTGTTATTGTTTTATGCTAGAGATCAGAATTGATGGAAGAAAATGTCTGTTAGAAATTAATTTATTGGGAAAGCAATAAAAAGCCAAATAAATTAGTCAAAGGTAAACAGAAATAACTTGACCCCTTTTCATTAATTTTTTTTTATAGGGAAATGTATATGTGAAGTGCCCAAGCATCCCTGCTGCAATGGCTGCTGTTAGTGCATTACATGGACGCTGGTTTGGAGGTACATGATTCTAATTCATTGCTGAATTTACTTAAAGCATGCTTTTAAGCTGTTTTAGCAATGTTTTGATTTTACATTGACTAAGAGTCTAAATAACCATCTGGATTTTACATATTACAACCTCTTGTGGTTCTTTTCACAGGTAAAATGATCAAAGCAGCATACGTCCCTCTGCCAACGTACCACAATCTTTTCCCTGAGTCAGTGCAAGCTACACAGCTTCTTATGCCTACTCGCCGGTGATCCCTAGAGCACCCAATTTTTTTCGGCCTTTCTCTTTTTAATACTTTTGGCAAAAATATTAAATTTCAAGCTTTGACATCTTTGTGTACTGTTATGCCCTTACATCACTTGGGCATTTAAAAGGTTTGTGGTAGTTTTGTATGTACAGCCTTTTTTGTTTTCTTTTTTTTTTGTGGGAGGGGTCTTTTGACCCCTTATTGTTTATACACTTTCAGGGTTTTTTTTTTTTTTTTTTTTTTCTTTTCTTTCATTCTTCCACACATTGTCTTTGTGATTGGCATGAGTCCCACTAGAAGACATGTACAGTTAGCCACAAAAACTTTTAAAAAATAAATAAAATCCTGCAGCTTTGGTTAAGTATCTACATACAGTGTTTTGGGCTCTATGAGCTGAAGGAAAATTAAAAAGACTGATGATAATCTTATGTGTTCATGGAGACTATTATGGGTTTTGATGCATTGTCTTTTTCTAAATACTTGATTTTGTAAAGTCCTTGAACAGTTCATTTCAAATAAAGCCATGATGCTGGTTTGTCATGTTTAGGTGAGAAGTTAAATTCATTGTTTTTATAATTAAAAGTTAAGGAACTAGCCCATTATTATTTATGGTGTTAATACTAGTTCAAAATCCCTTTCTGTCCAAGGCAGTCTGTTCTTTATTTGTTTTATCCAACCACAAGGAAAAAAAAGTATCAATTAACATTGTACCTCATCATCTTTCAGAAGTGCTAGGAGTGTTTTGAGGAGGATGGAAAATGATTGAAATCTGAAAAACTTGTTGCCTGTGGATTAATTGGGCATCTATTTCTAGCATGTTTTGCACAGTTCTGTATTATATGATGCAAGTGATATTTAATTTTTTGCCTCTGGAAAGCAAGATTGTTTAAAATGGTTTACACTTAGAGCTGTGAATGCTGAAACCTGACTAATGGAGATCATTTTATTTAGCTTCTTTGTCTGGTGGTGTATGGCATAAGTTTTGTCACTTACCTGAAATTAGTGACCATGTTATTCAGACCTAACGCCAAAATCTTATTGACAGCGGAAGCTGTTTTGTAGTACCATGGTTGAAAGTTCTTGAAGTCACAAGGGGGAAAATGGGGTGGGTGCATTTTGTCACCTGAGACCAGAACCGCTGGTGTTTATATTCCCTCAAACAATTCTCTACAGAACTTGCAAGCACATCAGTGATTATGAATACTGTTTTAGTTTTTAGTATAAATCAAACGTTAAATAGAATTGTTATTAAATGTTATTTATTTTGGTTCATCCATGTGCCATCAGGTGATGGATACAGCCCACTGTTTATGCAATTTTTTTTTTTTTTGTAATGCAAATTTCAAAGCTTTCTAAAAAATTAGCAAAGTATTTTCAGGTACCGATTTCCTCATTCCTCAATGAAGAAAAATATCAGAAAGGACTAATTGTAGGATTCCTAAAAAGCAAGTCAGAACTCCCTGTTTGCCTGCGAAAGACCTCCAGAAAGATTTGTCAGACTGAAGTTGTGGTACACTGTTCAACTGTTCAGCAATGCCTGCACAAATATGGCCTTCATGTAAGAGTAATCAGAAGAAAACCTTTCCTGCATCCACACCACAAAATTCAGCATCTGCAAAAGAACGTTTATACATGACTGATTCATTTTGTCCCGTGGACCGATGAGGTTAAAATAGAACTCTGTCCACAAAGAGCAAAGGTATGTTTGGAAAACAAAGTAAAGAAAAATGAAAAGAACACCAGTCCAGTTGTTAAGCATTGGGGTGGTTTGATCATGATTTGTGGTTGTATTGCAGCCAATGAAGATTTCACAGGAAGATGAAAGAATGGATTCAATTAATTTCCAACAAATTCTGGAAGCAAACAACACCATATGTAAAAAAGCTGAAGTTGAAAAGAGGATGGCTTCTATAAATGGATAATGATCCTAAACACACCTCACCTCAAAATCCATGATGAACTATGTCAAGGGGTGGAACTTCATGGTTTTGCCATGGCCCTCAGAGTCTTCTGACCTAAATATTGAAAATCTGTGGATAGACCTCAAAAGAATGGTGCGTGCAAGATGGCCCAGGAATCTTACAGAACTGCTTCATCTGCTGTAAGGAGATCCAAAAAGCATTTACAAGGAGTGATACTTGCCAAAGGGTGGGAGCTACTACTGTAGGTACTAACTATGCAGGGTGCCCAAACTTTTGCTACGGGTACTTTTCCTTATGTTTTTTTTTTTTAATGTAAAAGATGAAAATAAATACAATTATTTTGTTTAAAATATAAAGGGAATGTTATCTGTAACTTTATAGCTTTTCAAGATCATTTCATCTTCCACTTGTTTAACTGATCACTAACAGAAATTTAGAAAGGGTGCTAGAGAGCCACAGTCCTGTGGATTTCAGCTCCTGAAAAAGAAAATCACACCTGCCTGTAGCCTTGGTGATCCTGAAGACCCTGATTAACTTGTTCAGGTGTGTTTGATTAGGGTTAGAGCTGAAAACTAAGTGGTACAGATGATGGGTGAGTGAATTATGAATTATGCGTTTGGCCGCAAATACAGTTATGAAAAGGTTGGACAGTATTCAATATCAAGTGTTAAGATTATGGACAGATGCATTCAGGACAACCCCAGTAGCTGCACTAGTAGGGTAGGGTACACTTATCAGAAGACGAATGGGGGAATTTACTGGGACATAACCAAAAGAATCCAAAAGAAAGATCAGCTTAAAACCTTGTTGGGAAAAAAAGAGGAATCGAATTAAAAGCTTTGGATGAACAGCCGAAGAGAACGCAAAAGAAGTAGGAATAGCTCAGCTTAAAATGATACTAATATTGTAGTCCCATTATTGACAATATATCAGTGGTTACATTTACATTTGGGCATTTGGCAGACACTCATCATTTTTATCTCATTATACATCTGAGCGATTGAGGGTTAAGGGCCTTGCTCAAGGGCCCAACAGTGGCAACTTGGTGGTTGTGGGGTTTGAACCTGGGATCTTCCGAACCGTAGTCCAATGCCTGGTTACTTCCAGATGCTATGGTACACTTTAGATTACTGGAAAGATAGAGAATTAAATTTTGATCCAAATAACATACAGGCATACAGTATAATAGAGGAATGGAGAGTAAATGGCATGAGAGTATGAAATGCAAACGTCCACAATCGCTGACAAAGAAAAAGCTCAAAAGTCAATTGATGCTCACAGTTTTTTGGAATTCTCAAGGGCCAGTATTGTAACATTATGGAAAAAGGGTTCAACAATGAACAGTACTCATTGCAGTGAAATGCTCATTGAAGAGCTAAAGCCTATACTTTGGCTAAAATGCAGAGAACTGCTATCCAAGGACGTTTTGATCTTCTGCCACTTTGTCAACACTCAGCAAAATTCATTTTGAGATGTTAAAACATCTTCCCCATAGTCCTGATTTTGCTCCATTGGACTTTCACCTGTATGGTCCTCTAAATGATGAAGTTGATGATGATGATGATGATGAAGAATTGAAGACAGTGGTGCATTCATAGCTCACAGCTCAGCCTAAAACATTTTTTAACGCGGGAGAACAAAAGCTAGTTGACAGATGAACAAAGCTTATTGAAAAGCAAGGAGATTATGTGGAAAAATTAAGTATTTGTCTGTTCTAAAAAATATATATAAAAAGAATATTGAACACCCTTATAGATGGTTACTACAGTTACGTTCAAATCTACACAGATGTATCAAAGACCTCAGTCAACAAAGTTGGGGTGGTCTTCTTTGTTCTAAAACTCTTAAAGTGGGGAAAAGGACCAGTTGATATAGGGAAAATCCTAGCAATACTTTTACAGTGACAGAAAGTAACAAAACCTTGGAAGACAGTCATTCTGACAGTAGACCAACTATAGTAATAGAGATTCTACAATTCTTTTATATAGAATTCAAATAATGAGATTAAGTGTACCATTGTTGTACATTCCAATCCTTTCCAGTTGGTGGTGGTAATGCATGGTGGCAAAGGTAACAATACTTTTAATGGTGTCAGTGAAGGGTGAAGAAGCCAATACTTGTATTAGAAGGACTAGTGTTAGCATTGCTAACTGCAACTGGCTAATGTTACTAATCGCTCCAATCAGTGCAATGACATAACAGGATTGAAGACGAAGAGAAATCCATTGACAAAGGAGGAGAAAGACAGGGACAAAGAGATATGGGAGCCAAGGAAGTTGATGACAACCAAAGACAAGTGTTCAATGTTAATGGACAATAAGGTACATTATTTTTGTTTACTGATCATATTATATATGAAAATAAGCTTTTTATGGTAAATGCATTGTTGAACTGTTTTCTTTTTTCTTTTTCTTTTTTTCAACGGATCCATTTCCAGACATTTGGACATCATTGCTGTGTGAAAAGAGATTACCAGTAGGACTCTTTCAGATAAATAAGGTTTTTTTTTATTTTTAATTTTTTAAAGGGGACAACAATGGATATGAAGGAAAAGAGAAATGTGATCCTTTCTCAAAAGTGACCCCAAGTAGCAGTGAGAACCAATGATCATATATTTTTAGTGGTATGCTTTCAATGCAAACCTTCTCCCCAGCACTGATGAACGCAGGCAACAGTGGCTCTTTGTTTTCATGATGAGATTCATTTGTGCACACTTTGCCACACTTACTGGAATTGAAGTTCTTACCAGAATCAGAGATTACCATTTTTAGCTCTGTAGGCAAGCAGGAAGCCAGTGCAGGGAGCGGAGAAGTGGGGTGATGTGGGAAAACGTAGGAAGGTTGAAGACGAGACGTGCAGCTGCATTCTGGATCAGCCGCAGAGGACGACTGGTGGACAGAGGCGGACCTGCCAGGGAATTTTGATGTACCTAATATTCACATTTACCTTAAATTGTGTGACACAAACACCAGTCTGTTCACAGCGTCTGGCCCTAAAGCAGCATGATTACATGCTACACAATTTCCCTTATTTTCCATTTCAGTTTATGTGCCATGTTTTTTTTTCCAGCCAATTGGTGACCACATTTGTTATGTCTTGCCATTTTTGCAGGAAGTTTTTTCCAAAGTTGCAGTGGTTTTACTCATCACTCATCGTCATTACCGCTTAATCCTGTATTCAGGGTCGCGGGGGCCTGGAGCCTATCCCAGGAGACTTAGGGCACGAGGCGGGGTAAACACTGGACAAGGTGCCAATCCATCGCAGGACACACAAACATACACACACTCACACACTACGGGCAATTTTGGGAACACCAATTAACCTAACCTGCATATCTTTGGACTGTGGGAGGAAACCGGAGTACCCGGAGGAAACC
>JAQMYI010000016.1:14084977-14099431 GCA_030014275.1 Clariallabes melas
AAAAAGTAGAAGTACACAAAAAATCTACTCAATTACAGTAATGCGAGTAAATGTAATTCATTACTTTCCACCTCTGTCCATGATAGCTTATGGATGCAGTTGATAGTTTTAGGTCTGGAACTGTCACAAATAGTTTTGTATCCAAGTCTACAACGGTCTACAACTTCATGAACATTTCCTGATATATATCTGCACATGTGATCATAGTGGGTAGTTATACAATTGGTTTATTGTTAGTCGTGCTGTACTGTATCACCTACAGTAAATTAGGATGAGTTCCCTTTTGAGTCAGGTTCCTCTCACGGTTTCTTCCTCATGTCATTCCAGTTGCCATTCTGACCTTTGTTTGGCTCATTAGGAACAGATTAATGAACTAAAAAGCTCATTTTAGTTTAGTGGGTATTTATTTAAAAAATGTATGATATACATGAAATACAAAAATTGTGTGCCAAAGTTGCTTCTTCTGAAGTTTATGCAACAAGTTATACAATGGGTTTATTGGGTGCTTTATTTCAAGTTGCTAACTTCAGCTGTTTTTGTGAGATGATTTTATATGTGACCCAAAAAGGGCCATTTTAAAATTTTTTCAGTCTCGCCTGAAAACAATAATAATTTAAAATGAAAAGTATTCACATTTCTATGTATGAGTATTGATACTAAAATTGGTGTAAGCTTCTAGCATACGACCTGTAACAATTGTTGCTTAAATTAGTTTTTTGGTAAAAGCTTAAAAAGCAAAAAAAAATTGTAGTGTCTGTAACATGTCGAAATAATGTTGCAATATCTCAACAATTTTGCATTTTAGAATAATATACTTTTTTCAGGCTTACTGTATGTCTTTTTATGTGAAATCTAAATTGGCCAAGTTCCATCTGAACGACAATTGAGATTATTGAAAGATTTGAATTCACAAACGTCACAGACACTACATAAAAGGACATGAAATTGTATTTGTCAAATGTGTTTCTTTTTATTTGATAAAAATATAAATGTGTATGCATCTATGGATCGGTAGATAAAAAGAATTAAGTATGCTGTTATATGACCTTATCTGAAAAATTCACTTTTTCACCTAGGTGAGACACTTTTTAACACAATATCATGTTTTCACCATATGAATGTACACATTTCTTACAATTTTAAGTGTAAAATCAGAACTTTTAGTTCTGTAAAGCTGTTTTGTGATAATATCTATTGTTACAAATGCTGAATAAAACTGAATTGGGTTGAAAGTATCAGGTTTATGGGTTATCCTTTTTAATTCATAAAAAAAAAAAACAGTGTTTACCTTCCTGAATTTATACAATATCACTTCAAATGTCTGTAAAACCTGTCAATATTTTATATATTGTATGTATTTTACTTAGTAGAAAGAAACGTCTACATAGAAGGTCTCGGCTCTTCTCGTTAATCGTGAGCGATGGATTCCTGTGAAACGGTGATGTGTAACAAGCTGTTCCGTTTCAATTCATCCCCCCTTACGGTAATCCCTCCCCCCTCCCATGTACTTTTCAGCTCAGTTTGCCGGTGGACAAAACTACAATTGGACGATTTCGAGTTTTTGCTTCTGACGCTAAAAGTTCTTTACAGTTGTAAAGCGTAAATCTGAAACGACCGTCCTGATACAGTTTACATGCGGTGTCACTTACGCACCAGAAGAGGCTTTCAACGATAAGAAAAGTTTTAGTGAATGGTTCGGTAACTACCATTGTGGAATTTTGTGGGGGCAGTCTTCCACACATAAATGTTACAAAAAACATGGACTATAACTATAAAGTCAGTAGTTTGGAATTATCGTACAATATTGTCAACTTTGTTTTTTGTTTTGCTCCAGCAATCATAATACGGCAAGTAGGTCCCCGAGTATGAAACTTCGGTACCAGCCCCCCCCCCCTGCTGCGTGTAGTTTGGTACGGTCCATTTTCAGAGTCCCACTTACAACAATCCTGGAATGCGATAAGTTTGGAAAACGTGGATGAAATATACATGTAACTGTACGTTCTAGTGTGAAAACATCGTTGACGTTGAGTATGAATCTGCGTCTGTTATGAGTACATGTGGTAAGTCAGTATTTGTCTTTTGTTTATAATAATACGGTTTAAAATGAATACGAAGTTCGCCAAAGTAAAATGTATTGAGATGTACCTACAGACTGTAATGTCTGTTTCTAACTGTAGGCCTATAAAATAATTTGACCACTTTATCGTTAGGTGTATTTAAAATACGCACACGTCACACGTTTTGAATATTTAAACATTGTCACATACTAACAGAATAACCAACGAACGAATCAGGAACTTTTGTAAAAAAAAAAAAAAAAAGGACCTGTTAGAGCCTGCGGATTTAGGACGCATGCGAGGTTGGTTAACTCGGAGGAATGTAACTAGGAGCTTGTTGTAGTGATATATTTAGTAAGAAAAAAAATTCTGCAAATGCACGAAATGTACATGTACGACACGCCATTCTATACTGTACATATGGATCTATCCTAATCTTTGTAATGTGGTCCTTTAGTAAGAGCTGATTTGATATTAGTCATTAAATTGTCTGGCATTGATTTTTTTAAAAAAAATTTTAAATACAAATTTCAGTTTGTGTCTGCAAACAGTTTGGCACATGAAACCTTTTTCATGGTGTTTTACACTGTTTCATTATTTGCTCAAAGCAACTCAAAGTCATAGTAAACAATTAACATGTTTAATTCAATTCAGTTTTACACTGCCTGCCCCCCACAAGGAGGAGGAGGAGGAGGGGCTGGGATTTTGGGGTATGCGAATGTATTGTTAGCACTACAGCATATTTAAACCTGTCATCAAACACCCCACCCCCCCCATGTGTTACCGTGAATGATGGTCGAAACATTTGGCCAATCACATTATCGGTGACTAGGAAAATAATGCTCATTAAAAAAAGATATACACTCCACAGTGAGCCTGGAATGGTTTCAGTCGGATCAGTTGACTTGCCATCCTCTACTGAGGGGAAAGCTGGTCCAGAGACGTAAATGAAAATGTGCTTCATCAGACCAAGCCACATTCTTACACTGCACCATGGCTTACATTTGATGCTAATTATAGGAGATGGAGGTGATCTGACCCAGTGACCTTACCATCTCAATTTGGCCTTTTACAACATCGCTCAGATCCTTAAGCTTGGTCAGTTTTTTCTGCTTCCTGCACATCAATCACAAAAACTGGCTGTTCAACTGCTGATTAATACTTACAGAGTTTTTAGAAATAGTTAAAGATTAAGGCTAAAAAAAAAAAGGCTGATGAGCTTTAAAGTAATCAGTGATATTATTATATTATTATTATAAGATATTATAATAATGGGATTAAAGCCCATGTACATGTCTGCCTGTCTGTCTGAATGACAGAACTCTTAATAATACAAAGAAAAACAGTTTTGTAAGGTTGTATGTCTGTCCAGGCAGATTACATCACAGGATCTAGTGGTTGTTTTTACTGATTCATTAAGTTGTACCTTATTTGTCATCAGCCAAACACACTTCCTGTATTTGGAGAGTGAATCACAGATGGGAAATCGGAAAAAGTAGATCAGATAAAAATTACGTTTTGTCTTAAAACAAATAAAACATTTTAAAATTCACTTGTACCACTTCAGCACTGTTATATCAGGGGTGAAAATATGACCTAATCCCAGTAAAGTTCAGTTTCATTTTCTTATTAATATCTATTGGTGCAGGTGTTTGTGTACATTGCGCAAGTAGCTTTTTAGTAGCTTCTTTTACAGTAGATTATTAAATCCGATAACATAACTGTTCATAACATCGCTTTTATTCAACATTTTGATTTAACTTATGGTGCAGGTTAAACTTCAGGCAGATATCTAAGTACTGCAAAAGTTTCATTAAATTCTGTCTAGAGGTCAATTAAAGACACGCCAACAGTTTGACGCAGACAGAGGACACTTGTCAAAACTTGTGCTGAATGAGTAAAAACAACTGCTAGATGCTGTGACGTAATTTGGCTGGGCAGAGATACAGACAGACATATAGACAGACATTTGTCTGTAAGAAACACAAAGATATAATTGAAAGAGCAAGTTCTGATCAGACAAAATGGTATCAAACACAATGGTATTCATTTCACCTATCAGTGGTTTTAATGTTATGGCTAATAACCTGTGCTTGCTGAAGTGTCTCAATAAGTAAGATATGGAAAATATCAAAAACTGGACAGCAAAATAGGAAAAGAAAATGAACATAATTATTTTCAGAATGGAGTGCTCTGGAGTACAGTACATCTGGAGAATCTTTATGCTCCCTAGAAAATTGAAGCCTTTTTTTCTGATTAGTCACACAAACAAATGGTTTTCTTTTGGCCACACAGCCATTTAGTCCCAATTATGATTTATTGTAATAGTGTGCATGTTTTGGTTTTACTTTCACTAACACGCACAGCTATGATTTATATTCAATTTACTATATATCACTTAAATACTTGATGTATTGTAAAAAGTCAACACTAGAAATTACTGCTATGTTTACTAGTATTAGTTAAATAGTCAAAGTCGTAGTATTGGGGCAAAACAGCTCTGTGGCCATATGAAAACCATTTGTTAGTGAAGCTACTTGGAAAAAAAAGACTACGTTTGCTAAGGAGCATAAAAATTAGATTTCAGATCAATGGAAAATGGTCAGGTGATCTAATGAGTCTAGATCTACCCTATTCTAGAGTTAGGGGTGCATTAGGAAGGAAAGGGAAACACACGAATCGATGCACCCATCATGAATATTGCTCACTATGCATGTACACTGCACTAGCCTTTGTATGCAACATTATGATATGGGATTGTCTAGGCAGACCACATTTTGAAACTTACATTAATTCCTATGTGAGGACCAAGAACACCACCTGCCCTTACCATCACTGGCAATTTCAAATATACACTTGATTATTAGTCTTGTAGTCTTGTATTAGTCACACAGATTAAGTCACTACCAACCATAACCACAAATCCAGAGTTATAGACGTATCCAGACAATGCCCTGTTTTGCATATTATACTTAAGTCAATTATAAAAATAAAAAAAAAACCTATGGGAAAAAGTCAAGCCGGTGGAGGCAGTGTGATGCTCTGGCCAATTTCTCATCTGTGATTCACTCTCCGAATTACCAAATAGGGAGTGTACAGTATTTGGTTGACAACAAAAAAGGACAACTTACTGTAAACAAGGCATAAGAAACTCAACCTCTATTAATAAGTATTGATAAGTCAGTAGGTTTCATGCTTGACCAACTGTTTTCATAAACAGTATATAGTTGTTCCTGCATGTGACATGTAATTAATGTTAATTTTATTTCATCTGGTTGGTTAATTTTTAAATATCCACAACGTTAAATTCACCAGTTGCTTAATCTGGTTTAGACTTTATTACAAAAAGGAATCTCAACAAGTTGTTAGCAGATGCTGTATCTTAGTCAGTATAACAGTGTTTGTCTAAGACTATTTTCCATGAAACATTTCTCGCCTTTTTCCATATTATTTAATATTGTTTGCTCACTTCTTTGACCTCAGCTAGAATTCCTCTGAGGGATCATTCCCTTCTGATTTAAAAGAGTCTAAAATGTATGTGAAGACCTCTGATACTACTGCAGCTCTGGCAAAGGCCTTTTGTGGTGTGACCAAGTTCATATAAACAGACATTTTTGGAGTGCCAATGTTAAGCTTTTCTTTATGCATTTAAGTGATACATGGAAGCAACAAATGCAAGATCTCCCACACAATCAGCCTGACATAATCAACCTTTTAAAGAGTTGGGACTTTAGTCAGAGTATAGTCATTATGATACAAACATTTGACAGATCTTGCCTGACAGCAAAGAACAGCAAAGTTAAATTGTAGTAATTATAATAGGAATAGCAGATTGTAAACCAAGCCAGGCAGAAATTTGTTGCTACAAAATCTTTGTACTGTATCTTCTCATAGATGCGGTCATTGGCTGCCATACCAGTGTGTCAGAAAAACAGAACTAAAACAAGCAGGGTCATTACCAGTTGGCTGTAGGCACGCATATTCTCCACTATTCACACAGGTGTGTACGCGACACTCCCTAAATTTTGCTCAAGGGCAATGTTGCCAGGTTCACACCTAGGAAATGAGATACTTTTACTCCTGTCAAAGGTTGTATTATATTTTTTTCCCTCTGGTTAGAATTGTTTTTTTTTATACATACCATAAGTCACTTATATGGATGTAGTCTTTCCAGTGAATGACTTCTGATACTACACAAGCTATCCGTAGAATTGGTAACCAATTCTAATTAGCCAGTTTAAATTAAAGTATGCAGTGTCTTGTGCTTCAGTGAGTGGAACTATGCACTTTATATAATTTTAAATTATTTTCTGCAAGGATAGGGGAAGAAGCACATTTAAAATTTTAAATATTAGTCTGTTTTTAGCTGCTTTAAATGGCCTTTTTGACTGCATTTGTCATACAGAGCTGGCAACCCAGCATAGTCAGTCAATCTGACTCATACCTACAGAGCACTGAGTGGAGAGAACTTTGGTGCTTTCTATAATTTCAGCGATAGAAGTGAACTGATTTATTTATTTTTTGCTTCCGATACTGAAACATGTAAGTAACAGTTAGTTGTTATGACTATTAGTTTATGACTGTGCTTTTATAATCAGGTAAAATGCTGAATTATGTTATATTCTCTGGGAGATTTGGTGGTATATTGAAGGTATTATTAAAAGTGCATGATTTCTCAGTCTAGCATTTTTAGTTCACCTATACAGTCAGTTCAGTCCATGAAACTGCTTTTTAAAAATGTTTAGCCCAAGAATATGTTTAGCTGTTCATGTGATTGTGATAGAATGAGAGAATATTTAACAGTAATTTCAATTCGGCACAATTTTGGATGCAACTGTTGTAGAATTGTCATAAAAAAAGAAATTGGATCCATATTGTTACTGTGAGCTATTTGGAATCTTAATTACAAATGCAGCATTGTGTTGCTGGTAAGACACTTTGTTAATTCAAGTGGCTTTTATTGTCATTTTATCAGTTTACAGTACTGAAATAAGGTTACATTCCTCCAGGACCAAGGTTCTACATAAAACAACACAAAACTATACTAGACCACACCAGCTAAATGGACTATAACAAAGGCTACATAAAGTGCTTGTGTGCAAATGTGTGCAAACATTGCAAGAAAGTATGATAACTATAAAAACAAAACAGTAGGTACAGATAAGGACCATGCAGTACCAACCAGTACCAAGTTCAAGAGTGAATTAAGTGCAAAAAGAAATTCAGGTGATCTATATGGGACAGCATTTTGAAATGAGTAAAGATTGGTTTAAATATGAGAGCATTTTTGTGTGTATTTATTTGAGTATGTGTTTGTGTGTAGATACTATAAAAAAAAGGGCATCTCTGTGACATTATTGGTTTCTTAGATTTAAAAGACCCTGAAAGTTTCCTTTACAGCATCTTCTCATTTTGGTTTACTTTTAACATTAAGAGTCAGTTATTTGTCACATCACCTTACAGCACAGTGAAATGATGTTTTTTTTCGCATATGCCAGTTAAGAAGCTGGAAAACCCCATCCATCCGATCAGTAAAGTTTTCCCAGATCTGAAACCGTTTGAGCCACCACTGCCTCTTTTAACATACCAGTTCAGTGCATTGTTCTATAATAATAATGTCATATGCCAAGAAGTCACTCAGAATTGTCAAATAAAAAAGTGGCAGTAACTTGAATACCAAGTTACTGGTTTAACCCTGGTTTGAACAAACTGGATAAGTATCATTTATTTTTTATTTTTATTTTTTCCCCCCGATTTAGTTCAGTTAAATCTCCTTCGAACTGAAGGCTACATTGGACTCCACTGACTTTGGCAACAGCTACTAAATGTATTCTTTGTGAGCATGATTTTAATATAATCAAGTACTTTTTTTTTTTTTACTTTGAAAACATAGTGTTTAGATTTGAGTGCCAGCCTTGGAGACATGGAGGCCAAAGAGGAGATCAGCGACACAGACAGTGGGATTATTCTGCATTCTGGTAGGCGCAACCAAATAATTGCATAATTTTGTAATAACTATTCATAATCCTCCAGTATATCCTTCAGTCTATCACGGTACAGGACATGCTTCAACTGGCATACACATGTACACACACCAATCAGCCCTAGCATTAAAACCACTGAGAGGTGACATGAATAACATTAATTATCTCAGTAAAATGTCAAGGGTACAAGAAAAGTGAAAGTGAACATTTCTTGGTCAGTTCTTGTTGATGTGTTGGAAGCAGGAAAACAGGCAAGTGTAAGAATTTGAGTGCCTTTGATGAGGCTTTGCACATGAGCTAGCTTGTCTGGTCTGATCTGACAGAAGGTCTACTGTAGCGCAAACGGTTAAAAATGCTGACTAGGGCAGGGTGACAATATGATCAATCACAATTTAATTAATGCCAGTAACGATGAAGTGTACCTATGATGGACAGGTATGTGCACACTCACTTGGGAAATTGTCGCGCGCTGCCTTTTGCCACAGGGTGAGGGTTATAGCCATAGATAATGTTATATAATCATGTGAAGGAATAAAAAAAAAGTAAAATAATGTTATTGCAGAACCTGTAAAAATGACACTAATTTTCATAGCTGTTTCAAAAAAAGGTCTTTGTTTATTTATGCAAAATACTGACCAACATAAGCTACATATTAATGTTAGTGGTTGCTGTCACCAAATAAAATTAAAGCTGATTTTTAAAACCACTTTACTGGATTCATGTTGTTAAACTACATTTTTGGCAAGGACGCATGACACAAAGCCATTTTTTCTTTCAATGATTGTTTACAGCTAGATTATTTCACTGTATCGCAATTTCAGTGGCTCGGATGTTTGCATACCGTAAGTTGACTGTGCCTTTAAACAGCTTGGAAAAGTCCAGAAAATTATGTCATGGCTTCAGAAGCTGCTGTTTGACATTATTTGAGTCAATTGGAGGTGTACCTGTGGATGTATTTTAAGTCCTACCTTCAAACTCAGCACCTCTTTGTCTGAGATCATAAGGAAAAAATTTAGACAAAATTACCTCAGAAAAACAAATGAGGATCTCCGCAAGTTTGTTTCATCTTTGAATGCAATTTCTAAATGTCGGAAAGTTCTATGTTAATCTGTACAAATAATACTATGCAAGAATACCAGGAAGCCATCATACCATTCAGGAAGTAGACACATTCTCTCCCCTATTAATAAACATACTTTGGCCCAAAAATTCTAATAAATCCCAAAACAACAGCAAAGGACTTTGTTAAGACACTGGAGGAAACCGGTTTTTAAAAAAAAGTTTATGTGCAGTAATCTATTAAAACAATATTCTACTGTATATCCGCAGTAAAATGAGTCAACATAAATCAACATAACCAGAAAGCGATGAAACTACCAAAACCAGCGTAAAAAAGACAGACTACAGTTTGCACATCTACATGGGGACAATGATCTTACTTTATATAGAAATTTTCTCTGGTCTGTAAAAATTTTAACTTGTTGGCCATACTGGCCATCATTATTTCTTGGGGATAAATAGAGAGGCTTATTCTGTGGGAAGAAAACGGAGCTATTTCTGGGGGGAAATGGGGAGTCAAGAGCAATGGGCTAAAATTCCAGCAAGAAGGCAATGTCTCAAAATACTAAGTGCATGTACAATTCAGATCCACTGGAATGTGAGTAAATAAATCAAAACTTAAATAAATCTTGACTTGACTAAACAGTCACAAAAATAAATATCAACACATTGATATTATTATGATATTTCGTTTCCTTTTTCAGTGTGAGAACTGGGCTCTAGCTTGTCCTGCCAGGATCTTAAATCTGGCCTAAAATGGTGTCAGTGTCATTCTCATGTACATGTGCAGATACTCATTGTTCAGCCTGGAATGATACTTAGTTTTCATTATGTTCATTGTGGAGAAGCTGCCTCGCAGCTGTATGTGGAGCCGAACATGGTAAAAATGCTGCGTCAGAGATCATTTGATTCTCAGCTGAGCACTGACAGTGGTCTCATCTGAAGCTAAGCTTACACATGGTGCCTTATGAATGGCCTCATCCAGCTGGGTGAGCATATCCTCACTTTTCTTTGTGCCTGAAGATGGTAAGATATGTATTTGCTTAATTTTGTCACAGAACTCTTCTTTCCATTTTCTGTTCAAACAAATTTTCGGCTGTTGCAGTCATGCACTTATGCACTCCTTGACAACCCCTCCATCAGTAAATGTTTTTTTTTGTGTTGACCCAAAATCCAAGCCACTCTGAATGAACATTCATTAGAACGCCGTTGGCCAGTGAAAGAATGGGTGAGGATTCTGGTGGAATGATCATATTGGCCTCTGAGACTGATCATTTTCTGTGACCTCAGTTCAGGTGGTAATTTTCTTCAAAAACTGTGCGTTGACTCATAGTGCCATTTTTAATGAGAGCCAAAGCCTCTAGACATATGAGTTTTGTGTTCCCAGAGGGAAGAATGAACATATACAAATCTGTCCATTACGGGTTAAAAGCCCTGTTTTCACAGTCAACTTTGATCTTTTTAGACATTGGCATTAGTTATTATATTATTATAATTATATATGTCAGGGTTTCTCTGCCTGTCTCTTACTCCCTCTGTCTGCCACTCTCTCCTACTTTCTACATCCGTATTTTTGTGTTGCATCAAGTAAGCTGGCTTTGCTTGCATTTCCGGGTTTCCGGGTCCACCAAACCAGTACCATGAAGAAAGGAAAAGCTGCGCCGGTTAACAATTAAGCGAATCATCAAGTTATTGATTATAGGTCCAGTCCGTACAGGACGGCGTCTTGGTCCAGACTCGGACTGCAGTCCACCTTTTAGTGACTCCTATACTAGAGGGAACCTGCTCGCAGATCCGCATGCTACCATTACCTGCTAATGGAGTGTGCGGTTAATTCATAGTTTTTCCTCGTACTTCCTCATAGTCTACTGTTACATTCAGCGAAGAACAACTGAATGTATGTTGACAGAGACACCCGCTGCTCAGTAAAAATGTCTCTTTCCTAAAAATGACATGTAAACTCAATCAGGTGAAGCTAATCACCTTCTTAATGATGACACAGAAAGATTTGCACATCCAGACTTGAAATGATCAAATTTAGTTCAATATGATGATGACTGTTTGTGGACTGCAAGTTATTCCACAGATTTTCATTGGGGTTTAAGTCTGGGCACTGACTAGGCCATGCAGGGACATTTGTGGAGAATTTGTGATATTTTTGTCACATGTACACAATGACCACTTTTTATCATAAATTCCCGCAACTGCTTCAGAGTTGCTGTAGGCCGCTTGGTTGCTTTATTTTCTAGTTTCCTCCTGGCTTTTTCATCCAAGTTGGAGCCATGTCCTGAACCCATAGAGGGTCTGTGTTGTACCAAATACCTTCCAGTTCTTTATAATAAACCTTATTGTGCTTCTAGGCAATGATAAAGCCTTTGAATTCTTTTATATATATATCTCCTGACTAGAAAGACATCCTGTTCCAGGGAGGGACTGTGTTGTACCAAGTACCTTCCACTTCTTAATAACAGAAGTGTTTCTTGCTTCACTTGATTACCAGGGGCTGAAATGCTCCAGCTTTTCAAGCTAAGCTAATCCAAATGGCCACAGCTGATCACAATTGAAAGTCAAATGGCTTTTTGTGCCATTGAGTAGGTGATTAGTTTACAAGTCATTTTACAAGTGATCTTTCCCATAGCAGTGATTCTGTCTTTTATGTTACAAGTTTGTGTCATGTTATGTTATGTGCAAAACCTGTTACTGTACCATGATGAAACTGGCTTTTATGAAGACCATCAAAAGAAACCAAAACCAAAACTTACCTCCGCTGCACCTTACCTTTTGCCTTAAAAAGTCACAGCACCTCAGATTAGAGCCACTAGGAAGGTTTTACAGAGCATAGGTAGCAGACACATCTCAATGTCAGAGGTTCAGAGAAGATTATTGCATATTATGGATACCTTCAACATTGTTTTACAATATAAAAAGAAATAAGAATCAGGAAAGATCATGGATGGTGTGTCCAATCTTTTGACTGGATATATATATATATGTGTGTGTGTGTGTGTGCATATAATAACTTAATTTTAATATATCCTAATATTTGACTATTTTTGTGTTGTAGGACTGGACAGCCCTATTAATATAACCAAAGATGTGAGTACGCACACTCGGGCTGTGAAGCTAAAACAGCAGTCATTACAGGATAGACTTGAGCTGTGTATTCTGGAGCTGAAGAAACTCTGCATTAGAGAGGCTGTGAGTAATGTTCAAAGTACACACATGCACACGCTTTAAACAGACGTTCTCTAATTTATGACCAATTTTACAAAGAACTTGGAACAACAAAATCAACTCAATTAAATTCTTGATTTACCTTTTGTCAGAACACATATATTTTCCATGTCTGGAAGATATTTATGTTTTTTTTTAATGCAAAAACATTTCCTGTAACTTTAAGGTTATAAACTGATCTGTAGATATGTTTGATTTTCAAAGCTCTAAATGAAGTTGTAAAAAAAGATCGAAGCAATGATCTTTGTAGCGGTTATGAATTTGCTGTTTAATATATGACAACATATGAGGTAGTGCTGATTTATTTTTATTTGCGAGAAAAAAATACCTTCCTTGAGTCACTTCCTGAGTCCCACACAGTAAAAAATGTGCTTTTTGTAAGCTTGTATGGGCTTGTTTCTCATGACACCTCAGCTCTCTGTCACAGTAAGTACTGAAGTCATTCTTTAGTGACTGTGTGTCTATTGTCTGTACTTAAGACAGACACACCCCTGATGTGGTTCACCATAGCTAGCCATGTGAAAGGTTCTTCCACAGTTACAGAAATATCAGCCAAAACATTACTGTATAGATCACAAACAGAGCTGATCTTAGAAGAGACAGTAGGATTCCCTTAGGAAGCAGAATGAGGAAGGAAAAAGAACATATTCATTATTAAATATTGTGCAAGTTTACAGTAGGTAAGAACACAAACTTGTCTGGACTTGACTGAATGAAGTAATCCATACAGGATAAGCAGGAGCGCCAGTTGAAGCCACACTTCCAACGACTTGTTCGTTTATATACCTCTGAAAAAAAAAAAGTATGAAATTACAAGTATTGTCCTGCCCAAAATTTAATTTTTGGAACTCTGATTTTGTTCACTCCCTACAATTAAATAATAAATACTACAATTCCTTCATACAGGAACTCACTGGACATTTGTGCTCTGACTACCCTCTGTTGCCTGGAGAGAAACCACCGCAGATACGCAAACGCATTGGTGCTGCTTTCAAGTTGGATGAGCAAAGCATTCTGAACAAAGCAGAGGTATAAAATGAAATCAAATAATATATCATGACATAATTATCTGTCATAAGACATAAGACCTAAACTAAAAGAATTTTATATGTGTGTGTATAAAATGTTTAGGTAAAACCAGAATTGTGTGCTCTAGCTATGTTAGCTATGTTCAAGGGGAACTATTTGTACAAGAACATAATAAATGTAGAACATGGGAATGGTGGCTCAGGTAGCTAAGGCTCTAGGATGTTCATTTTTGGATCTAAGAATCCAAGCTCGAGGCCACATCCCACGGTCCCATGCCGGTTAAAATCCCAGAGGGATGCATAATCTGTTTCCTCTAACCAGTTTGTCATGCGTTTCTTTATTTCAACATTGCACATTTATAATACAAGTAAATTAAATACAAGTATTTTAAAATAGTGATTAATTGTGATTAAACACAGAATATGATTGTGATTAACTAGGTTTTTTTAAATTGATTGACAGCACTGATAATATATAGTCAAATTTTTTACATGATTTTAGATTTATTTTCTTACATTCTCAAACTGATTAAAAACTAGGAAATAACACGTATGGAAAATAATTGCATAATGGAAGACATGAACGTCAACTGTTCTGGAATAGTTCTTGCAAGAACAGTATTGTCAAGTGCATTTGACCATGATGAAACTGGCTCCTATGAAGACCATCCCATGAAAGCAAGACCAAAACTTCCCTCTGCTGCAGAGGTGAAGTTCATTTAGAGCCTCAAAAATCACCAATTTGCAGTATCTCAGTTTAGAGCTGTCATGAAGGTTTTAAAGAGCATAAGACAGATGTCAATATCAACTGTTCAAAGTAGATTATTGCATATTTTGGATGGCTTCAGCATTCATTTACACTGCATAAAATCTTTTTTTATTTTTAATCAGGAAAGACCAAGTTTGGGTTTGTATCCAAACATTTTACTGGTAGTATGTGTGTGTATACACCCCCAAACATACAGTCTGTATAGTGTATATATATATATATATATATATATATATATATATATATATTATGTAGTATTTATAGTATGTATTATATATAGTATGTATAGTCTGTCAGTCTGTCTCTGTATCTGAGAGTGTGTG
>JAQMYI010000016.1:14099531-14116672 GCA_030014275.1 Clariallabes melas
TATATATATATATATATATATATATATATTATGTAGTATGTATAGTATGTAGTATATATAGTATGTATAGTATGTCCGTCTGTATCTGAGCGTGTGTGTTAAAATATATATGTTAAAATGAATTTTACTCATCTGGTCATCCCTTAGGACTCCGAGCTATCCTCAGTAGAAGCTAAGCTGTCCCTCCAGCATCAGATCTATGTAGCTGCACATAGGCTTTGCCATGAAGAGCACCTGAGCAAGGCAGTAAAGAAAAGCAGAGTGCAACAGCGAATGCGTGAGGAGCAGAAACTTAAGGACCTGCAGGATTCTGTATTCAAACTACGTCTCGAACATGGCCGCTCCTCACCGCGACCTAGTATAATCACTCAGAAATGTGAGGACCCTTTCTGTCTGTGGACTTAGTATAGCTGGATTGCCAATCCTTAATTCTGGTCTCTAAAGTCTCTGATCTAAAGAATATATCATATATCTCAAATCACATCTATATTGTATATAATAATTAATGACCCTGTCTGTCATTACTTGTGTTTCCAGATCATGGCACGTCGGATAACAGTTCATTGTCAGATTCCGCAGTATTGGATGAAGGTAAATGTTAGGGGTTTAACACAATGCTGACATCTGTACAGCGTAATTTGTTCCTGAAGTGTGATTGTATATCAAAGCATGCATATATCAAAGCTAATTTCTCCATAAGAAATAATGGAAACTCAGATGATTCGTTCCACATCCCAAAAATATTCATTTAAAATATAAATAAGATATGCATCAACCATCTGTGCATTTTGGCACTCTGTGTTCACTGTATGATAAATACTACGGAAATGCTACCAAATAAACCATAGGTCATTCATAATACGAAGGGGCATCAAAAAGTTCCAAGATTAGCATGGTCGCTTTCGCTGTACGTCCTACCCTCAAAAGACGATGAGCATGCACTTAGAGACGCTGCAGACCTGCCCCTCCTTTTTTGGTTGTGGAGATGATGCTCTTCTTCCACTGTGAAGACTGTTGTTTCGTCTCAGGGTCGTACCCATAAAAAACTTTTACAAAACTAGTCTTGAAACTTTTTGATACCACCTCGAACTGGTATATTTGACACATTCATTTGTTCTTTTCCCACTTTGTTTTTTATTGACATTATTATTTTTCTTGTCCTTGATTCAGAAGAACTGATGAGCGAGTCATCCCAGGCTTCCTCTGAGCCCCCCTGCATTACAGAGCTTCATTCTGTGACCTTAGACCCTTCCCATCTTTTTCTAAATCCCTCTGGTACCCCGCTTCATCCCCCTCGGTCAATTCCAAGCCCCAATCGACTACCTCCTGAGCATTTGCACCCCCGTTACAGCCCTTTACCAGAGTATGACCCTGCCCCCATCCAGAATTCTCCTTGGACGGAGTCTAGCCTTGATCAGCCTTACCATAAAAAAAAGTCTCTCGTCAGTTCCACTAACTCAAGGTATGTCAACATAAATGTGTTAATATTAGCCTACAACTTTTGTCTAGTAAAAATAATTGTAATTGTTTAACTTGCAGTCCTGCTGTTACACCTACGTTGCCGCCATTGGAAACTCATTTAAATGAGGTAGACCTGAAGCTGCAGAAACCAAAACATACAGCACTGAGACACACACAGTCCAGCACTCCCCCCTCTACTCCAGACATGCATCTTTACAGAGTCCCATCCCTAAGGTCAGTAATTGCTTCGAAATTGCTTGTGTTAATCACATATTGGTTCTTTCCTCAGACCAGATCATAATTGATGTTTTCTTCCTAAGACCCAAACACATAGCATATTTGGTTGTTAATTGTTTTGTCACTGCTATTAGAATGCATTTCTGCAGAATGCATAGATTTAAGTCAGATGCAGTTCAGACAATCTTGGGCCAGTTATATTGGTCTATATTCCAGTACAGTTACTGGACTAAGGAACCAAATGCACCTGGGTTCGAATCAAAGACATTAAGCTGCATATGTAAAAGTAGCCTTACGTTTCCTGGACTTCTTGATGTTGGCCGTTTTCATATTAAGGGATGCATTTGTTTGTACTTTGACAGAGTTCCCAGTAGTGATCCACCAAACAATGCAGAGCAAAACAGAGGGCGGTTGGGCAGACCTAGAAGACGACTGACTGATGTTAATTTGGCGACGCCGGAGTACTCTCCTGTGATGTTTGCTATGGGAAACCCGATACACCACTATGGGTCAGAGGACAGTAACTCTGCACCTTTATACACCAGCTCACCATATCAAGAGATTTACGCTGAGCCGGAGCAGCTATGCAAGGCACAGCACAGATACCACTACCCTAATAACATCCCACTGCCCTTTATAAATCACAACCACTACAAAAACCCCTCACCCCAGCTCTCCCCCAGGCTTTACAGAGGACATCTAGATGAGGGAAAATGCCATGATATGGACTTGAGTAGAATGTGTATTAGGCACCAGCCTTCTCCTTGCACCAGTGGTCACAACGAGTACTGGTACAAGGCAGCTCCACTGTACCAGCAAGGGGGCAGACTGATCCCCCACCACGTGAAGCTATTCCGGGCCCCATCACTCAAAGAGCATCCTCATCATGCAAGCAGTGCTCTCCCACGACCGGTGGTTTCAGACGAGCTGAAGTCATGGCATCAGCGTTGCCAGCTGCGGCCACGGTCTGTAGACAGACAGGGCTCTGTGTGCATTCGGAACCCGCCCATGCATGATTCACCACTCTCTCTTCATCATGACTTCCATGATCAGGTAAAATATCTAATTCTTTTACTTCGGGTAGGTGGTTAAAGGTAAAAACTTACCAATTCTAAGGACAACTCTTTTGAAGAGGCTAGATTACTAGTTTCTGACAAATGAATTATTGAAGGAAATGTTTATCAGTGGTTAAATCACTAAATCAATGATTAAATTTGAATTTTAAAACGTTTAATGGATAAATTGAAGTATTTAAGTATTTACGCACATGATAACAGTGATTAATAATTGCATTGCTTTATTTGTGGATTGAATAATTTAGTACTCTTTGCACTAACTTATTAAACCACTTTGCCACAAGGTGGAATTGAACGTTATGTGAATTATTTCACAAAGTGGGACAGAAGCTGTTAGTGGTTTAGAGTTTTTTTGATTGACATGACACTAAGTAGTGGTGGTAAAGTAACTCAAGCTGGTAATTATCTGAAGGCAAATTACAACAATGTCCATTATTTAGGAAAGCAGTGAAACACTGTACTGATTCCATTTTCGTGATGCTTGTTGATGGCAATATGTTTGTTTTCAAGACTTTTATGTTTTCATTTATTTTTGACATATTTAACTATACTCAGATTTTATCATGTGGGCAATAAGGACGTTTGCTTCAGTTTATATAGATCTTAATTTTATTAAGTATGCTGTTAATTTTTTTTCTTATTTCTTTGTTAAAGCAATACATGATTATACATTTAATTGATGAGTGAAGTATTTACTTATAGTATGTAATTACATAAATAATATAAGTAATGACTTAAAATAATGTGAGAATGTTTGTCTAAAACAGGCAATCATTCCTCATCTTTATTCATAGCTGAGCAGTTTGTGAAACAGAATTCCTTCAGCTCAGTTTAGGGTCATGTTTCTATCCGTTGGAGAAGGAAGGAATTTACCATAAATGCAGATCAAATGGATTACGGCACTGTCTGGGCCTGTCTTTAAAGCCACGTCTGAAGAAAAAATTAAGTGTTAAAATCCAGTATGATTTCTCCAAGGTTATTTACTTGTTTACTTTGCAGTTGTTTACCTACCCTGATAAGATGACTTAGGAAGATGATAAACGAATGAAAAATTCCCATAGAGGTGTATTCAGTTTTAAAAAGAAATTAGTTGCTAAGACAAGTGAAGTAAAAAGTTAGTAAATGTACCTGTTTCCTTCACATTATTTTTCTGAATTGTGTAGCACCCAAAGAAAGTAAAAACAAGAAAGGATTCTTAGTCAAAACAAAAGATAATTTCCTTGTTTTACGCAAAATGTACCTCATATTTTAAAATATTTTTTTTTATGCTTCAGTCTGCAGAAAAAGCCATATATATCTCCTCTGTGTTTGCAGAGTTTATTTAAAGGACAGGATGTGGGAACCTTGACTCTGCTTAACACACACAGTTACTGCATTCCAGTGTCACATTTCATGCTTTAATAATGATTAAGATGGTTGAGTGTTCTAAAGACAGTGATTGGCTGCGTTGCCAAAAAGGACATGGTCCCTTTGAATGCTCAAAAAATTATTCATACTTAATTTGAAGTTGTTGAATAGGGGCACTGTCAATCTGCTGTTGCATTCTTCACATTTAGATGATATATTTAACCTCACCATACACTTTAACAGGAACATTTATACGGGCAGCACTACAATGAATGAAATCATGTAGGTATAGGTCAAGAACTTCAGTTAAATGGCACATATTATGGAAAACTTGCTTTTTCAGAGCTTGTGCATGTATAGTGGGCATAGAAAAGATTAATCCCTTTAAAATAATCACATTTAGTGGCTTTGAAAGTTAAAAAGAAAAGTTAGGAATGGAGACAACTTTTAACATCCAAGTAAAAGATATAATAGCAACATGTCAGAAAAAAAATGGGAAAAGTACCCCTTGTGTCAGTATTTTGGTGAACCACCTTTTGCTTTAATTACACCTTTTTATCTGTTGGGATGTGACTCTACTAACTTTGCACATCTAGACTTTACAATATTTGACCACTCTTCTTTGAATGGCTCAAAATGATTTAACTTTGATGGTCACTCTTTTTGGACTGCAGTCTTCAAGTCATTCCACAAGGCTAGGCCATGCAAGGACATTCACCTTTTTCTTTTTTTTAACCACTGTTTCGTCAGTTTTGCTGTGTGCTGTGGATGTTGGAAGGTAAACCTTCTACTTATTGACAACTTTCTGGCAGATTTTCATCAAGAAGTTGATGGTATTTTGCCCCATCCATTTTTCCTTTTATCCTGACATGTTTGCCACTCCCTGTTGCAGAGAAACACCCTATGTTATTAGCAGAATATTACCACCTCCATCCTTTACTTATGGAATGGTGTTATTTGGATGCGGAGCTGTATTGCATTTCCGTCAAACACATCATTTGGTGCTGTGGCCTCATAATCTTAAAGGTGCATTTTTGAAAAGCTCAGTCATGACTGCATGTGGCCTTTCTTGAAGAGTGTCTTTTTCTCTGTTCAACCCTCCCATTAACCACATTTGTGGAGAATTTGAGATTTTGTTGTCACATGCACACAATGAACACTGTAAGAAAAAAATGAGGGCACGAAGATTTCTAGTAGAAAAGACAAGTTTAATGCAGCATAACAGTAACAAAATACATGAAGCACTTCAGATTCCTCAGAGTCAAACCGAAACACTCCCAATATTTGGACTAAAGCATTTATACTATTCTGACAACAAACCCTCTCACTTCTTATGTAAATAGGGCTTGTTTTAAATACAATGTACTGAACTCATTTGTAATGAACATCTTTTGATCACCTCCTTTTGAGTAGTGGTGGCTCCGTTCTTACTTACTACTTACTGCAATCTAAATGGATTGTCTCTATGAGAATTGAGCCATTTGCAGGATCAAACATGCTCTGGAGTGGATTTGTGTTGGAACAGTCTGTCATTTTATACAACACAATCATAAATTCCTGCAACTGCTTCAGAGTTGCTGTAGGCCCCTTGGTAGCCCCTCTGACCAGTTTTTATCCTGGTGCTTTCATCCAGTTTAGAAAGACGTCCTGATCCAGGGAGGGACTGTGTTGTACCAAGTACCTTCCACATCTTAATAATAGAAGTGTTTCTAGGCACAAGTGTGCTTCTGGGCAGAGATAAAGCCTTTGACACACATCTCCTGATGTGAGCCCCCTTTATCCAGGAGAATTTTTGACAGTGCATTGCCACCCATAATTGATTGTTTGCTTGGGTTGCACTATCAGGGACCAAAATGCTTTAGGAAAGCTCTTCTCATGATTCTTTTCTATACCCACCTTATATGTACGTACACAAACACACCACACACAGTCTTGTTTAAAAGTTAATTATTAATTCAGTGTGTTTTTGTGTAAGAACAGAATAAAAATTATCTGATCGTAACAGGTCTTAGTATTAGGCAAATGACAAATACAACCTCAACCCCAACATATAACTTTTATCACTGAGCCATTATTTATTTTAACTAAAATAAAGTAAAGAGAAAAACCATGTAGGCAATACTAGCACCCATGATTCAATTGCTTGTAGATGCACCAATAACTTTAAAATTCAAGATTCAATTCAAGATTCAAAGAACTTTATTAATCCCAGAGGGAAATTGCTTAATAATCATACAGGAGGAATTTCGGGCTATTCTTCTTTACAACATTGCTTCAATTCTGTGAGATTGTTGGTATTCGCTACGGCACAGCCCTCTTAAGGTCTCGCGGGAGCATTTCAATTGGATTGAGGTCTGGACTTTGACTAGGCTATTCCAAAACCTTGATTCTTCTATTTTTATTTTATTTATTTTTTACCCATTCTGATGTAGATTTACTGGCTGCCTTCAGATCATTGTGCTGTTGCATGACCCAATTTCGATAAAGCCTTAGCTGTCGCACAGATGGCCTCGCATTTGCCTCTGTATTTAACAAGCTCAATGAGTCCTGTAGGGTCTGAGATTTAACTTTTGTGGGTTTTGTTTCTTATTTCTCTGAGCATTGCACAGTCTGACCTTGGGGTGAATGTGCTGGGATGTCCACTTCTGGGAAAATTGGCAACTGTCTTGAATGCTTTTCATTTCTGAATAATCTTTTTCCCTGTAAAACGTTGAACTCCAAATTGTTTGGAAATGGTTTAAAAACTTTTCTCTGTTTATGGACATGCATACACATTTTCTCACACATTCAATACTCATTTAAAAAAAAATTCGTAAAGCTTCTTAGTGACAGTGAGTATTGTTAAAAGCGCTATACAAATGAAATCGAATTGAATTGGATTACTGAGTCCCAGTGTATGAACGCATTCCCTTAGTGTTTTGTGACAATACTTAATACGTCATTAAGATACCCTCTCTCTCTCACTCACTCACTCACTCACTCACTCACTCACTCACACACAGAGTTTGCAAGAATTATGCCGCCAAAATGTGTGTGCACACATTTATTGAATTGAATTATTTAATTTTATTTGCTCTGTTTCAGGTCCACCAAAGGATTGCAGAACGAACACCAGTTAAATGGTATGAAGAAGAAGAGCAAGAGATAATCAGCCAGGTGTAGCAAAAAGGACCCTAATTGACTAAAGTCATATTTATGTTTTAATTTATTGACTAACTAACTGAAAATATAAGTGGTTCTGTCTGTAGTTTGACTGAGCGTTTATATTTTTGATAGCATTTTTATACAAAAGACACTACTGTAATATTTTACTTCTTTTACTTTTGTAAAAAGCAATGCTTATAGAATAGATTTTAATTCTGCATTACTGAGTTAATTTTACCGAGTTACATTTTCCCCTGTCAGCCTGTGTTGCTACTGATGCAAATAAAATGGAGAAGAGATTGGTGTGTGATTCATCCTTTCATAAAAATGTGGAAGGGTTTTTGTATTAAAACAAGCATGATAGTTATTCTAATAAAGAATTTGCTCATAAGAGTTATGTAATATGTAATATGTAATATTTTGTCTAAAGTGTAAAGAAATTTATTCATTCTTTAAGAAAAATGCTTTTTTCATTTCCCCTCTTTAATCATGACTTTAAACATGATCTACAGTATTTCTCTCATGAGCTTGAAACATGAGGACACTTGTTAAGAGAGAGATGTGGGCGAAAGATCTTAAGCTGTACAGTTTTTATTTAAAACAATTATAATAAGTATCGCTTTTGAATAAACTTGTTTGTTTAGTATGATGTATTGTGCTCGTATAAGACAGAATTAAAACCTTTTGGTCATGCACACTAAAGTAATGCTTGGTAAATTCTTGGGGGCTCCTGTGAAAATGATTGGAATTGTAAATTCTGATTTGTATCAGGATATTTCAAGCTAAAACCTAATTGACTCTGCATGAAGGTTTATGATTTCCCAAGGATAGAGCTTTCTGGAATATGAAGAGTCAAAAATACTTAATTAATTAATTAATGTCCTGTAATGATCATCCCAGTTTTTGGACATAAGCCCTACCAAAAACTTGGACAAATGAACATGCACAAGCGCCCTCCACTACTGCCTCTAGCTTCATCCTTTTTAACTGTGATTTTATTTATTAATTAATTTATATATTTATTGTTGCAAAATTATGTTTAATATTGAAACCAGTATTTTGTAGGAAAAGAATACTACTACTACTTACATTACTGTATCATTAATATATATTATTCTTGTACAGTTCAAAAGTTAGGACCCTCTCTTTTAATTCTATCTGTTTTTGTGTAAATTAATATTAGTATTAGGGTATTACAGTAGTATTGGGCAAATACAACCTCAGACAAATATGAACATAAATATATTTTTTTTTACCATGCCATTATTATTTAATAGAAATTATAACTAAAAAGAAAAAAAAACATGCAGGCAATATTAAGTACCACCCTCAAGAGGAAAAGACATAAGCAATGGTTTCCAAACTATTTGGTGTTTAATGTTCTACAGTGAAAAAAAAAAAAAAAAGATTATTTACAAGTGTAAAGCTTTAAAGAACAACTGTTCCCAGGAGTGGATATCTCAGCAGGACAGATTTAGCCCAAGGTCAGACCATACAATCCTCAGTGAAATACCAAAAAAATGTTAGGGTTACATCTAAGACTCTACAGACCTTACTTGGCATGTAAATGTAAAAGTCCTTGACAGCACAATTATTTAATAATTGTTTGGAAGGGTTGCCTTTTGTGATTCACAAAACTGCAGATGAGACCAAAGTGAAATTGTTTGGTCTTAATGCCCAGTGAATGCTTGGAGAAACCCCAACAGCATTTCAGTAGAAACACCTCATACGCACTGTCAAACCTGGCAATGAAGGGGTGAGGATTTGGGCTTGTTTTTCAGCCAAATGAAAAATGAAGGAATCAAGTTTTTACAATGGCCTTGTCAAAGTCCAGACCTTAACCCAGTTGAAATGCTGTGGCAGAACCTTAAGAGACCTGCGCACATAAACAAATGCCCAAAACCTCAATCAACTTAAGCAATCTTGTTAAGAAGAATGGGCCTTAATTCTTCCACAATGATGTGAGATACTGATAAAGTAATTCAGGAAACGATTACTTCAAGTTATTGCTGCTAAAGGTGGATCTACAAGATATTAAATCATGGGGTGCTTAGTATTGCCCATATTTTTTGGCTTCATTTATGTTTAAAAAAATGGCCACAATGAAAAAGTTCTATGTTGTTGTTTGTTTAAGGTTGTATCTCATGGTTTTTATCATGTTTTTGCACAATAACCATTAAAAAACTTGAACATGACTGTATATATGTATATACTAGTTGCGCTTAAACGATTCCGCCAAGAAGAATGGAAGAAACCTCCAAAAGGAATATGCGTCAATGATGCTTTGTAGCATCATTCCCAAGATGACTCAAGGCTGACATTGCTGCCAAAGGAGCTTCGACCAAATACTGTACTGTAAGTGATGGGTCTGTATACTTGGGTAAATTGGATATTTCATTTATTTTTAACTAGTTGTGCCTGCGACTTTGTTCGTGTGGAATTTAATTGTACACTATGTACAACACCATCTGTTGAATTTTGGAATGAACTAACAATTTTTCCGTGTTATCGTGAAGGGTGCAGAATGAAGGTGTGAGACCACATTTATTAAGTAGATTTTAACTGCACACTCATAAGCGCGTATTAAAAATTTACAGCGCCATCTGTTGAATTTTGAGATTATTTTCTACATCGATTTTTTTTAAATATATAGTGCCGTTTTCAATTAAAATTTCAAATTAGTATATCTTCTCTTCCCGTGGGATGATTGCAATGAAACAAAACCTACATTATTTTCATGTTTCTGCATCTAGTCCAATTCTTGGATGGTATAATTTATGAAACAGATTAGTGCATTGATTTAACATTTCTTCTGATCTGTCCCCAAGACAAGAAAAATGTCAGGGCTGTCGTTTTTGTATGACTGTCAATTTTCTTGAAAGTAACACATCCTTTTGGTGGGGTTTGTCTGGCAATCCACACCATGCAGTACCAGACTCGTTATGCTACGAGGAGTGTGTAAGATCAAGTGTGACCAATTTTCATGATCCAACATGGTGACAGTGATACTTGTTAATGCTTGATTATGGTGATGACGTTCCTTCGCATTCTGTCCACATCGATAATGAAGGTCTATATATCTGCCACAATACCACAGTGTTTAAGCCCAGTAGTACCAGATCAACCAAATCCCACATAAGAAGGAATAAAAACCAGCTTCTCTGAGAAAATCCATTCCTATACATTGGTTCATATGAATTGGTTCATATAGGTACAGTATATGTTGGTTTGTATTGCTTTAATCTATATAAATAAAACATATTCACAAACATATCTGCAGCAGTCCAAGGTGCGGGCATGTCAAATACCCGAACTGAGCACTGTTCTGTGTATTTTAAACACATCTTGCAAAATGTCTGACAGTTCTTAGACAGCATTAATAATATGTGGCATGCTACATACACAGCTATACTTATTATTTTTAAGTATAATAATTATACTTATTATTTTGACATTATTTTTGTTTTCAATGAATGGAATATTTTTCAGATTTGCTTTTTAATGACAAAGTCTTTGGCGATGTCTTTAAAATTTCACTGTACACCACAAAGTGGGGTTTTTGCTATAACGTCAAGGAATGTTCTTTAAAACCATTTCGATGAGTCCTAATTTGAACAACCACAGAGCTTAAATACAGCCTGTTTTTTTCTTTACCTGCACTAAGCACATTTTCCACCTATGATAATATATATATATTTTAAAGTAGCTCAATGGGTATACCCAACTTAAAATTTGTGGAAATGTAAATTATGGTTAATTTGCAGATGGTTTATTCATAGCTTTTTACTGTAACCACAGTACATATACACTACTTTACATATTAATTTATTGGCTACAGTCAAAAATGACTTCTAAGCTTTTCTAAACCTCATGATGTGTTTGATTACTCCTTGCACTACTCTTGCGATTAAACCACAGTTTTGTAATACATGAGATAAACATGCCCTTTAAAAAAAAAAATTTGATAAATGACCTACTAGATCTGTAGGCTGTACTTTGAATCTCTTGCCAATCAGGAGAGACACACACACACAATGGAGTGTAAGAGGATTCTATAGTATAGTTAGTCACTGATCAGGGAGGTATATAAGTACTAAGCCAAATCCCCTGAGTAAATACAAAGTACAGACATATCACGTACTGTATGTCCACTACTACATAATATAGCATGAGACATTTGCATGTTGCATAGAAATACAGGGAAACAAAGAGGGGGAAGTTTTTTTTTTCGATATCCAGCAAGAAAACCATAGGAAGTATTGGCATCTAAGAAATGAGGAACAACTTAAGAAAACAAAGAGATGGGGAAGCATGTGAAAGTCAACAAAGTCAAACTAAAATATCAGAATACACTAACAAAAAGATTGAAAGAGTTTTAAACCCTGTAGTCCTTTAACAAGCTTTTTTTGTGCAACTTTATATAAACTATAGCATATAGCTCATTCAGGCAAATATGCTTACATTTTGTGTATATAAATTGGAATATAGGCAGCTATACAATTTATAAATATAGGTATAATAGGATCTATCTGTCATCATGCACTCAAAAAATTATTAATTAGTTGAATGTTATTTATGTTGGCCACATTTTTCCATGCAAAAAGAAATCACAAAAATATAGTCACTTTGTCTTAGGATTGAGGGATGAACATAAATGTAGGTATATTACACTTAACCAATGTAATCTTCTTTAAAATCAATCAAAACGAGTCTATATTACATTAATGTGATTTCCCTCAAACATATATATTTTACATTCACCTAATAAGACTCTTCTGGAATAAAATGTAGTATGTTCATAGAATGTGATTGAATAAAAGAAAAACTATTTAGAAGACTTAGGGTATGAGGAGGAGTACACACTGGACATGGTGCCAATCCATCACAGGGCACACAGACATACACACACTACGGGCAATTTGAGAACACCAAGTAACCTAACCTACATGTCTTTGGACTGTGGGAGGAAACCGGAGTACCCGGAGGAAACCCACCAAGCACCAGGACGCTGGAGTTGCAAGGCGACAGTGCTAACCACTACACCACCGTGCTGCCGGCAGAAACTGCATTATTTAAAAAAAAAAAAATAAATAAATAAAAAAAAAAGTCCTTCCATCCAGCGTGTATAATTAAAAAGCACCAAATGGAACAGACCACTCTGTGCTCATATACAGCACTCCGTGAGGTCAGTCTGTGTATGCAACCGGCTCTCTGCTGCAAAGCTCAACTAATTTAAGACCTTAATGCTATTAATCGTGATGCAGAAAAAAGCCACAACGGCCACTGCCAAGCTGAGAGACAAGATATTGAAAAGGATCTAGAGAAGCCAGTGAGAAACCCTCCAGAAACACAACTGAAAGAGCATGGAAACTAAGCTAGGTGAGGATGAGGTAAATATTAGTAGTAGTGAACTTAACTATCTCAGATTGGAACTGCTGATCAGGGGATTTGATTTAAGGGTAGACAAGAAGAAGAAAAAAAAAAGAAAGAAAGAAAGAAAAAAAAAGTTTGTCCCTTTGCCCCAATATTCCGACTCTGATCAGCTCTCCCGCTCTGCGACATGCTGCGCTACCAGCGCTAAAGGCGGCATACCTACCTTTGTTGCAGGAGTTATTGAAGTTCGTCTGGCCGTGCGTCTTTAAGTGGCTGGTGATATAGGCGGCGCTTAGCATCTTGCCGCAGATGTTGCACGTGACCTTGCCCTCATGCCGGATCATGTGAGAACGCAGTCTGTCTTTGGTGGCGAAGGCCGACGTGCAGGCCTGCAGAGGTGAAGAACAGGGTCTTTAATTAACTTAACCTCATGGTCAAACTTGGACTGTAATTCACCTGAAGGTGTTCAATCGTAATGGCTACTACAAAGATTTGGTCTACATCTGGAGTACTGTGCAAAGGTCTGACAGTAAATTACTAAGGGTAATACGGTATATTTTAAACCACTATTTATAAACATAACTTAAACATTTATGAATAAATATTACAGAAGGATATTTGCATGGCCAAAAAGAAAGCAATATATTACAGATGGAAGCCTAAATGTTTTTTGTTTAATGTTTTTGCAAGAAAATAGACAGGAACAAGTGTGACAAGACTACCAGAAGAACGCATATACTCCAGGAAGCTTTTACTTTCAGTATTGTGCAAACATCTTAGGAACATAAAAAAAAATATCCCATAAGCAAAGATGCTTTTTAAAACATTTCTACATAAAATAAACTCCTGTAAAGAGCACTAAAAATTAAAATACTATGCTTGGAAAGTAAGAGTAGTGTTAGATTTGTGTAGTTTTAAAACTAAAAACAGATGTTAGGTTTTACTGAGCGTGCTGGAGAAAATGCCAGATTTCTTCTGGTAACTTTGTCACACCTGACCCTTGCTATTTTCATGCAAAACCCAGAAGATTACATTAGTTTTTTTCCACATAAAAACTGCTCTGTCATGTAATATGTTGCTTTCTTTACAGGCATGCAAATTTTTTAAATGAATGTTATTTATTTATTCATTTTTAAAGTAGGTTTGTGAATGGTTTTGTACATCATAATGCAGACATGATAAACAAATATAACAATTTAGTACGGTATATAAATAAGGAGGCACTAATTAATGCAAATGTCATCTTTGGCACTAAACTATTTCGATTTGCTAAAGTGAATATCTTGTAAATATGCAGTTTGCTGCAATGACCCGGGTAATTTGCTGCAATGACTTGTTGTGTATTACAACTGAGTAAGTCTCTTGGTAGACACTGATGCATAGCAAGTCCAAAAATAAACAAACAAACAAACAAACAAACAAACAAACAAACACTCTGTGCAACTTCAAAGTGGGTCTCCAGAACATTTCCGGTGCCATAAACCCTAGGTTACCTCTGGTTAGTGTAGAGGCTATACAATATGATGTAAGCATATTCATTGTCATCAAAATCATTCAATGAGCATTTAGATGGGGCGAAGTCATCCTAAAGGAGACCAAATTATTATAGGATAAAGGCGCTCACTCGGAAGAACTTTGGATTAATTTGCATTCACACTCATCTCTAGTAAACCCACGGCATTGAAGTAAAAAGTAAACAACCCACAAAAGGATGAAGCAGCCTAGTTTTAGTTTCATTTGTCATCAGTGTATATAAGGGAAATGAAGGAAATACAAATTATGTATTATTTCTACAAACATTTATAAATGTATTTTATAAAAGGTTCTTTTGTGATTCAGATTAGAAAATCAAATCTGACATGAAAGCACAGAGGTAAGACAAAAGCACCAAAGTCTTTTTTGAATTTATTTTTTATTTAAAGAGAAGGCCGGTGTGTGTGTGTGCGCGTGTTAAGGTGATGCTGAGGTCCGTACCGTTACTTGGCACTTAAACGGTCTCTCTGAGGAATGCACATGTTTGACATGGCAGCTGAGATGGTCAGGCCTAGAGAGAAGAGAAAAAACAGGAAGTCGGAGATCTTTAGATATGATAAACAGATATATTATAGTAAATTAAGAAAAACAATTTTTTTTGTGAAATCTGGAGGATTGCTTTGTTGTTGTGGTTCTTTATTAATGACGGCTGTAATTTTGCAAAAAGAGAAAAGTTCAATATTATGTCTCCAAGGGTGCGCTGATCCAGAACAGCTGCCCGATCAACGTCCCTCTCTAACCACCACTCGTTATTTGCTAAAAGAAAAAAGAAAAAGAAAAAAAAAACAGTAGCCCTTTCCACTCTACTTGGGCTACATACTTTTAAATGACTGAAGAAATAAATAAACAGGCCTCCTGTTGCTGCACTCTGACCCTGGCCTGCTGTGAGGGTATTCAACTTGAAGATTTTTGAGCAAGCAAGCTCAATGTTACGCGCCGAAACGTCCTGCAAGGAGAGTTCGAGCGCTACTGAACAGTTGGCGTGCTAAAAATGGCTCCCTTTCTTCTCGACTCGCATTGCTCACCCTGAAATTAATCCTTAGATTATTAGTCATGCAGTGCCGTGAGCTGGTACGGGATGAGGAGGGGAGCTGTTCTGACGCATGCTGCCTGGAAATAGAGGAGTGATGAAGCAGGCTCTTAAAGCAGCCACGATCGAAGATCTACAGGGACTGTGTAATGGTGAGCAAGAGGAAATCCCAGACTCCTGTGTCACTGGAGTTTTTTTTTTTTTTTTTTTTTTTTTTTTTTACATCCCCCCTTTCGTTTTTTCCCCAAAATCTCTTGGGATAGCATCGGCAGTCTGAATGAATCTAGGGGAATCAAAGCAGCCAGGCTTGGCCCCCTCCCCCCCGCGGGCCGTGATGGTAGGGCCCGCCGCGTGCTGTGGCACACAAAAGCAGCCAGTCACAACTATTCACTGTGGTTATAAATCAGCCGGCTGCGGAGATAAATCAGCGGGAGCTAGACAATGTTAACGTCATATGGAGGAGCAGATGGTGAAGCCGGCTACGTCTTTGTACACGTATTTCACAACTTGAGTATTAAAAACCACTGACATCATCCCATTCTGCCAGATCAGGCCACTAAACATACAAAGTACACACTGTGTATACACAAGCCTTAAACCAGTTCAAATATTTTCCTTTAGTATACGGCTTTTACTTACTTAAAACTCGATACATTATCTAATTAGTCTTCATTAGCTAAATCAGTGTATTTCTCAAAACATCCTGCATTAACCATACGAAGCGCTACGCCTCAGAGCAGCTAATTAACATCATTCTGAGGTAAAATATTTAGCAAAAACCTATTATCTGAAAAAACATGGACCAATACAGATCTGGTTTATTTTTTTCTGAGGTAAAAAGTCTCTTATTTAATTCTAATATCGCTCAGTCGCTGATATTTATAGCTGAGCAGTCAGAAACCCATCTCTTAGCCACATTACATCCAAAACATAAAACAAAAGTAACTAAAAACATCCTACAAAATAAAATAACATAAAATATTTAGTGGTTTTAAAACAGTTTGGGCCTGTGTAATAGTTAGCTCGATGGGTTGGGAATCACCAGTAACGATTTTATAAATATTCAGCTTCAACATTACATTTTCCCTCCATTTTGTTACTATTTTAAACTTTAACAGATTTTAAATTTTAATCTTCAAATACAAGAGTTTAACACATTTAACTTAGCTGCACGTATCTCTGTCCTCCACCATAATTATTATTTTTATAAGGCAGACCGGAGGGTTTTAACATGTATGAATTAAAACGATTTTTTAATTGTATAATTATAATTTTTTTAATTGATTTTGGAGTCAGTGTGGCTCCAAAAACAAAATCATAAAACAATCGTGATTCGAAACTGAATCAATTTTTACTCCCATCACTAGTAGAGAGAGCATTTTATTTAGCTACGTAGATAGCTAGCCAGCTAACCTACCCACTCCCATGTGACTGAAAAGTAGCTAGGATAGTTATAGACTGTGTTAAATTGTTCAAATCGAGTTAAAAATCAGTCTGGGTTTCTATATATACGTTTTATAATAATTTACCTTGTGCTACTTTAATTTGAGAATGATCAGAAAATGAGTTTGGAGATCACAGAAATCTAACAATGAGAGTAGCTAGTCAATTCGCTGTTAATCTTTAACATTTAAAGCTAGCAAAAAAAAAAAAAAAAAAACTATAATTCTATTATAACACAGTTGCTAATATTTACAGTCAAACAGTTATCGAATATAATCTTAGCCAAATCACCAAAACAAAAATCCAAAGAATAAAACAAAAGTAATAGTTAGCTCAACGATAATATTCTGAACTAGGGATGCACCGATATCACTTTTTTGGAAAACGAGTACTTGCATTTCAGTACTCGCCGATACCGATTACTTAATAAAAACATGATTTAAATTTACAGAAACAGACGCGGAATTGTTTCGCATGTAATATGGCTCGTTGCGGCG
>JAQMYI010000016.1:14125323-14137175 GCA_030014275.1 Clariallabes melas
TTTTAAAATAAAAATATATAAGGGCTCAGGATTGTGTAGTATAAAGTGACATTTCTTTCAGCACAAAATAGGCAAAGCAGATTGTTCTTTCAGCACAAAATAGGCAAAATGCTGAACTGAATTTAGGTCAATTTTAACCAACTAAACTAACATGAAACATGACTGAGCAAAAAAAAAAAAAGGGGGGGGGGGAGGTTATATATGCAAAGAAATGGTACAGATACACATGATCACATGTTTTTATGGTTGTTTTCCGTTTTTTTTTCTATGAATAATAATAATATGCTCATTTTGAGAGTTTTGCGAGAGTTTTACTAAAAGTAATGATGACTTTTGTTCTACCTGACATGTCCAAACACCAAAATACACGGTTTAAAGTCTGAAGCCTCCCTGGTAACACACACATTTTGGGTTTTAATGGTTTAAATTGAAGGCCGTTTTATTATAAATTGACCGGCAAATTGTATTTAGACACAAGTACATTTTTTAAAAAAAATTTTAGCATTATGCTAAATTATTAAAACAGCTCTATCTTGCAATAATTTACGGCAATCATCAGTTTCAATTAGTTTTTGCTTCATGGATAATCTTATGAATTCTTAAACACATTACTTATTGGTTAAATTTTTTTTAAGCATGTTTCCTGTTGAACTGCCATCGACTTTAAGGTCACTTTAGTTCAAAGCACATGATTTCTACATTTGTATTGTTTTATGGTGTAAAATAAAAACATTGTTTTCACAGTGTGATGGAGCAGATGAGGGACTAATTTAGGTTGAATTAACGAGATAAAAGGTGGCGTAATAGGTTGAAAAGGTTTTTTCATGATTTTGTTACCAGTAGTTGAAACTGAAATGTGTGTGTGTAGGTGAAAATGTAAAGTTTGCATTTCATGGCCCAGCACTTCCCAGTTACGCACCACAGAGTAACATGTTCGTTAATGCATTTTAATTACAGTGTTGGTTATCATATGCGGTGAAAGTATGATTAAGTGTAAAGCATTTTAGATCATCTTAAAATGCCTCAAAAATCAAAAGTTTGGACACAAGTTTGTATTAATTTTCTACATTCTAGAACAATGCTGTATTTTTTCAAAATTAAGAAATATTACATATGACTTTAGGTAATTAACAAAGAACACAACAGTCAGTTATTTTAAGACACAAAGGTCACCTGTGCTGGAATAGTTCTTGCAGAACAGTATTGTCAAGTGCATTTGCAAAATCCATCAAGCACTCATGGAAAGCAAGACTAAAACTTACACCTGCTGCAGAGGAGAAGTTAATTTGCATTTACCAGTTTCAAAAATAACCAATTAATTGAATTAACTGAATGCTTTACAGAGCATAAGCAGTTAAGATTTTAACTACTAAGTATCTTAATATAAACAGTTTAAAGGAGATTACATATTTTGTAATCTTCAGTATTGCTTTACAGTGTAGAAAGAAATGAAAATCAGCAAAGACTATGTCATTAGAAGGTGTTCAAACTTTCGACCCTTGGTGTATACCAAATGCACTGCATGTTAATATATACCCTTATAGGATGTGGCTAGAATAAATGAGAGAATATTCGATATAATATTTCGATATATTATATTCGATATAATATATTAATATTCAATATAATATTCTGTAAATTTTGAATTCCAAAAGTGTTGACAGTTGCAAATGGCACATAATTAGTCTCAGCTTGGTCTGGTATAATTTTTTAGGGGTGGCAACCGCCATTTGCCTGTGATGTGGACCGACTGCATTTTACCCCACGCATACAGAGACTCAATGAATTGGAGGTAAGTACTTTGTCAGTCTCCTGCATGTAAGGGTGTGTGTGTGCACTACCAGTCAAATGTTTGGACACAACTTTGCCTTCAGTGGTTTTCATGTTCATTTTCAACATTGTACATTAACACAGAAGACATCCCAAGTATGAAACGTATGGAATCATCGAAAAAGAGGTTAAACAACCAAGAATATGTTATATATTTTAGATTGTCCAAAGTAGGTACATTTAGCTTTAAAGACAGCTTCGTGCATGGTCACTTGTAATGGTTTTCAGTTCACATTTGTGCCTTGTCAAGGGTTGTCATTAGATCATTGGAAAACTATGAAAATCTGATGAGCCCAAATCTAATATTTTTGGTTCTAACTGCCATGTCTTTGTTAGACACAGAGAGGATGAACAAACGGTTCCTGCATGTGTGGTTCCCACTGTGAAGCATGGAGGAGGAGGTGTGATGATACTTTGCTGTTGACACTGTTGGTGACTGTTGGTTAGACTAAACTGAGGACACACTTAACCAGCATGGCCACCACAGCATTTTGCAGTGACATGCTATCCCATCTGGTTTGCACTTAGTGGGATCATCATTTGGACAATGACCCCAAACACACTGTTTTGTAAAGAGCTATTTGCCTAGGAAAGAGAGTGATTGGGTGCTTTATCAGATGACCTAGCCTCTGGAAAAACAGCCAAGTTATCAACATCTTTGGGAACTCCTTCAAGATTGTTGGAAAACCATTCCAGTTGACTACCTAATGAGGCTAAGTGAGAGAATACCAAAAGTGTGCAAAGCTTTCTCCAAAGTCAAAGGTGGCCACTTGTATAAATATTTAAAAAATTCTGAATTATTTAACATGGATTTGTTGATTAGACAATTCCATATTTGTTGTCATCATTTCAGTGTCTTCAGTGTTAAATATACAATGTTGAAAACAATAAAAATCAAGAAAAAACATTGAATAGGAAGGTGCGTCCAAACTTACAGTACAAACAAGTACTGCAGGCGCGCAGACACCCACAAATTTCCCTGGCAAAAAAAAGTTGCACACACTAATATTCATTGGATCGTCTTTGACTTTGGTTATGACCCTGGAATCACTTTGATACACTTATGCACAATATTTAATTCCATCCAGAGTCGCATTAATTTCTTTCCAAGATCTTGTATTGATGATGGGAGGGTCGAAACGCTGTGTAACACCTTTTCCAACACATTTCAAAGATTCTCAATGGGATTAAGGTTTGGACATGTGGTGGCCAATCCATGTGTGAAAATGATGTCTTGTGATCTCCATGAACGACTCTTTCACAATTTTAGCCTGATAAATCATGGCATTCTCATCTTGGATTGTGCCTGTGTCATCAGGGAAGAAAAAGCCATTGATGGAAAAATCTGGTTATTCAGTATATTCTGGCAGTAAGCCGATGGGTGCATCACATCTTACCTTGAAACACACAACACTCTGGAACAGCATAAATCTGGACTCATCAGATTACATGACCTTTTTTCAATGCCCCACAGTCTGTTCTTTATGTTCCCTAGCAAGGCTCCCTAGCCCTTTTTTTCCAATTAGGCTAACTGATAAGTGGTTTTCGTAAGTCTACACAGCGTTTTAGTCCCATAATTCTCTTCGTTTCAGAAGGGTCAAATTATTGTCCATCAAGAAAAAAAACAACTAAGGAGATTTCTATGGAAACTACTTAATTGTGAGGCTAATCAGAAAAGTCGTCTGCTGATTGGTGGACTGCTGCAGTGATGGCTGTCATCCTGTAAGTCTCTCCCATGTCCACAAAGGAACTCAGGATCTCAAGGACCAAGGCCCTTTATACCCGAGTACATGGTTTGACTGGGTGTCCAGATTTATGTGGACTGTTGGTTGGTCCACATCTCTTCCATTTGAGAATGATGGAGGCTTTCAATGCTCCAGAAAGTTTATTGTATCCCAGCTCAGATCTGTGTATTAACAAAATCCTGTCTCGACCCCATAGATCGGTTTTTGCACTGAAATGCGTAATCTGCTCTGAGACCTTATATAGACAAGTGTGTTGCTTTTTAATGATGTTGAATGAAGCCCTGAAGGCACAGGTGGACCCCAGCCAAAAAGCATCTCGAGTACCACCGATAGGATGCACCAAACCTCAATTGTGTCATATCAAAGGGTCTGAATACTTATGTAAATGGAATATTTCAGTTTCTATGTTTTAATAACATAAAACATTCCAAATACCTGTTTTTACTTTGTAATTGTGTGAGTGTGTGTGGGCATGCGCAGGTGTAAATGAAACTCTCCTGGGGAAATAACTAGCACTTTTAATGGCTACCATCTACCAGTCTAGCTATGGCAGGGTGCAAAGAATAAGATGTATTAGATGGTGGCACTAGGGAAAGTAACTGGATTTAATTTTAAGTGGTAGCTACTAATATTTGTTTTCTTCTCATATATCTCAGGCTCAAACCAGAGTCAGACTCAACTTTCTGGACCAGATAGCCAAGTTTTGGGAGCTGCAGGGCTGCGCATTGAAAATACCTCATGTGGAGCGCAAATTTCTGGACCTGCATCTGCTCTACAAAGTATTAGATTGCAGCATAGCTTGTATTCTGCTTTTTTATCATCTTGGCATTAAAAATTATTGTCTTAAACTGCTTGTCTCTGTGTTCTGCAGTTGGTTATGGAGGAAGGTGGCTTTGATATGGTCTGCAGGGAACGAAAATGGACCCAGATTGCTCTGAAGATGGGCTTTGCTCCTGGCAAGGCAATTGGATCTCACTTGCGTGGACACTATGAGAGGATTCTCTACCCTTTCTACCTATTCAAGGCAGGGGCCAATCTTGTGGTGAGGCACTTATGCTCTCTTTGTTACTTTCTCCTTTGGTACATACGCATGACCATGGCACCAGCACCAGTAAATAAATTCAGGCAGATAGAGGTCATGAGGTTGGTGTCATATTCAGTACCAGTCAGTAGTTTGAACACGTATTGTAATTCAACGTTTATACTGGAGATTTTGTAACAGCATAATTAAGTAACAACAAAAAAGGCAGTTATTTTGAAACACATACAGTATATGCAATTGATGATGATTCCATTCCATACTCTGCTGTTTACTCTCTTAGGCTCATAGTGCTGAATCCATTTCTCGTTATGAGTAATGACCCTCTTTAAGATACTTTCACCTTCCTTAGAGTATCAGTCCAAAGATGTGATGGACTATTAATCATACAGGAAACAATTACTTTAAGTTATTGCTGCTAAAGGTAGATCTACAAGCTATTAAATTGCATTTGCAAAACCTGTCAAGCACCATGATGAAACTGGCTTTCATAAAGACCATCCCAGTAGGCAAGACCAAAACTTGCTTCTCAAAGAATTACCAAATAGAGCCTTTATGACGGCTTTACAGAGCATAAGTAGCAGACACATCTTAATATCAGCTGTTCAAGGGAGGTTATTGCACATTTTGGATGCCTTCAGCATTGTTTTACAATGTAGAAAAAAAATAAAAATCATGAAAGACAAATTTTTGCCTTTGTTTGTTTGTGTGTCTGTGTATGTGTACTGTGCAAAAGTATTAGGCAGGTATGAAGAAATGCTAGAAAGTAAGAATGCTTTCAAAAATAAGTATTTTAATTGTTAATTTTTATTTAAATTTACGAAATGCAAAGTGAGCAAACGAAAAATCTACCTCAAATCTGTCTGGGATTACTTGAAAAGACAGAAGGATTGGAGGCAGCATGCATCGACAGAAGAGCTGTGGTTGGTTCTCCAAGATATTTGGAGAACTAGCCATCTGCCGAGTTCCTTCGAATCTGTGTGTAAATGTACCTAGAAGAATTAATGCTGTTTTATGGACAAAGGGGATCACACCAAATACTGCTTTAATTTGGATTTCTCTTGTTCATTGCACTTCAATTTCTTAATTGATAAAAACAAACTATTAACATTTCTGTTTTTGAAAGCAGTTTAACTTTACAACCCATCCCGTTCCCCCACCTGTCAAATACCCTTGAATAGTACACCACATACATGCACACACTGTGCATCTCAATAAATTAAAATATCATGGAAAAGTGTTTACAATGGAACCTCGGATTGCGAGTAACGCGGTTTGCGAGTGTTCCGCAAGATCCCCGTCACTAGGGGGCTCCCACATCAAGCTTCTACTATCAATCAGTCGGGTGGGGCGCAGACTATCACGTGTTTCCTCCGACCCACGTGACGTCACCGATCGCAACTTTTCGAACTGCTTGCTCACGCACCATTGGGGGCGGCGTAACACACTCGGAGGTCAGCGCTATCCGCTCCCTCTGCTTGCGTGAGCTCACAGACGCCCCTGATTGGCTGTAGAGCCGTCAATAATGTGGGAGCCCGAAGTACCTCTCGTCCCTCCCCTGTGAGAGAGCTCGGCCAATCAGCTCTCTCTCTGGGCCACCGGCTGTGAGAGGTTACAGCATCACCCGGGGTTCGAACTCGCGATCCCGGGATGATAGGGCGAGCACTTTACCACTGCGCCACTCGGAGGCCGATCAAACCGGGACTTTTGATTGTGCAGAATAACAAAACATACTTATGAAAGTAAAAACTCCCTTCATTTCTCTACATAATCCCCTGCTACACTAAAGCACTTATCCCAATGTTTCACTGGTGCTTGGACACCATCAAGGTAGAAAGTGTTCTCAGTTTGCTTTGCCTGCTTTACATCTAGAATGCTGGCCTCCCAGGAACTCCCTGGAAATGGCTTGGAGCGAGGTCAGGACTGTACAGGAGATGTGGCAATAACTCCAAGCCAAGTTACTGTAACGTGCAAGTGGTGCTGCTGAACGATCGTGTGAACAGTTCTCACACACACACACACACAGGTGCGTCGATAAGTTATTCATTGATTTTCAAGGATCAGGCGTTCTACTCTCTGAATGTTCACGGGAACGACTGCAGAAGGCTTTGAGCCCTGGATTGTTGTCCACAAGACGTACGACCTTCCTTTAAAAACATTTGCACGGTTCAAAAGGTTTACTGCGGTTAAGAGTCTCATCAATGTACTGTGATCATTTTATAGCTTCAATTCACAAGAAATTTCCTCACAAGTACGAGTTTGACTTGTTGAACGGCCCTTGTATCGTATTATCTGGTATTATGTATATTATATTATCATATCTTCGAAATGTGTGACTCCTGCAAACACTACTACTATTAATACAGCGAGCAGCAACAAGAGGGGTCCAAGCACTTTTAGATTAGATAAATAGATTAAAATGTGAAAGTACTGCACCTCTTTTTGGTCCAGTTTAACCACGCCTTCATTAAACAAAGCTTTCTTAATGCATTAAATGTCAGTTCGAAGTACAAAAACACAATTTAAAGAAGTTCCTAAGCTAGAGAGAGGTTTGAATCTCCGGTTCAGTGTGTGCATGGAGTTCTCCTTGGTGGGTTTCCTCCAGGTACTCAGGTTTCCTTCAACAGTCCAAACACATGCACAGTAGGTTGACAGTACAGTATGATCGGGTATGGGAGTGTGTGTATGTGTGTGTGTGTGTGTGTGAGCGCTTGTGCTCTGTGATGGGTTTGCACCTCATCCATGGTGTACCCCAGTTCTCTGGGATAGGATCCAGACCCCAGCAACCCCCCCACACAGTGGTATGAATAATAAATGGATGGATGGATGGATGGATGGCGTTATTGTTCTTTCATTTATGCCAACCACAATCTCCAGTAAATTGAATTCCATCCTGGAGAGAGTTGAATAAAATGTAAACAGGGGGGGCGTTGATGTGCTGTGTGCGCACATTCCAGCCGGGGAGGATGGCCAGCTGTACACACTTCTCCATCCACATAAGAAGATAAGCAGACATGCGCGCACACACACACATATACAGAAGAGGAACAGCTGGAGCGGAGATATTAATAGAACCCGTGCCTTCTCTTTCTCTGATGCCAATTCAACTAAGACCATTTTCTTCCCTTCAGGAACGGCTGCTTCCTCTGACCAATCAGAATCACGCAACTGATGGACGGCATAGTGCGCATGGCGTGCAGATAAGACGTACTCGCACATCACGAGTTTGGCTAGAAGACACACACTTCGCCTACATCCATGGGGTTGTGTTTAGTAAGGAATAAAACACATTGTGTCATGGTGTTATAGGAAAATAATCACAGACAGGATGGTGTGATGAAGTATTATCCTTGAATGGAGTGTTTTATTCCTTTACTGCTACATTAATTAGCCATCAATGTTCTATTAATGAAAAAACAACATCTGCTTCCAGTCATTTTTTATCCTGCATTTACATAAAAACATACTAGTTCCTGTTCTCACTTGCACTACAGCAGCTATAAATAGTCATTCCCTCCCCAGCCTCTATTTTCCCTTTATTTATCGGAAGTCTATCGCTTCTGAACGCACTTGAAACGCCTCGGGCCGCGTCACACCAGGCGCAAACAGGTTTCCCATAACGACACACCTCAGCATGTTTTATTCCATACGTATTGTTTAAAGACGGCAGATACAAGAGATGCGACCTTTCAAACAACACCCCCTGACTTATCAAAATGCTGTGTCGAGAACTGGGAAATCTGTATTAGGAATAAAAACGGAGGGGGGAAAAAAAATCTACAATACCCTGCTTGCGTAAGTTTGCATACCCTTTCATAAGTAGAAACGTGGCAGCGTGCCAAATGAACCGCATTCAAACTCAGGTGCAAATGTCATTATCATAAATTTGTCATTGAATGAAATTATTCAAATAAACCCGAAATAAAGACCAGCTGTTTTATTTAGGAGGATTCTCCTGACGTACTCTTGGATTCTTTAGATTATTGGTCTGATGAAGGTTTACGAAGTGTGTATGATATAAAATTTTTTCGAAAAGTATCCATCAGGAGAGAGGGTTGAAACTAAAATTAGCTGCACTCTGGAACACAATAAAGGTCATCATCAAATAGAGGAGAAAATGGAGTAGCTCCTTTGAACAGACACTGAAACACCGTGTTTGAAAGTAGAATAAAACAGGTTACAGTATAAGGAAAAAAGTGCATTATCTAAAGGGAAATTTCAGCGGATGCGGTAACATACACTTTGGGGAATTTCTAGAACTTATGTTTACTTGTTGAAGAATTAGTAGAATACGGGACCTTTTAAAGTCACGACTATAAAACACGCTGACTCTGTAGATTCCATCTTTAAATGTTCATTGATCAATTTAGTTTTAGGCTTCAATTACATGAAGCATCCATCCTGTAAGCCTTTGTGCGAGTTGACGATTGAATCCAACCTAGCAGGAATTCTTGGTTGTCAAAATGTTGTCATGACGTTAATTTGGCTACGCTATGGACGTTTGGACAACATTCATCGTAGGTGTCTGGGTGATGTAGATACGTGCGAACAGCGATGACTGGGATAACATTAAACGAATGCCCCCTAACACAATGTTGCACAAACGACTTTAATACGATATTAATACTAAAATCATGGCCAGAGTGGGAGTACTGGGTGCTCACCACTCGACCACTAGGGGGCATGCTGTTGATGCTAATAAATGCGTATACATATCGAGCTCTGCAAAAAATACCAAACAGAAGCAATTTACTGAAATATTGGGAAGTTGGAAAGTAGACAAAAAAAATATATACGAGATGTGTTCTGTGAAAGTGGACGTGATGCGGTTTGGATGCTGTGCAAAAAAAACATATTACAGTTGAGTATTTTGAGAGCTAAGATGCACCTCACGGTAATATTTCTGAAAGAAAATGAAACAGATGCGCGACATGAGATACACACGCTGTGTGTGGGAAGCTGTTCGGTCCATTGCTGATCAGAATTCTAAACCCTGTTGGAAACTTTAGGGACCATGGATGTAAAAGGACGTTAACGAGGATCAAAGCTCCGAATAATCAGTACAATTCGATTATTTTGAGGTTGCGTTTGCAACGCTGTGTCGTTCATTACAACTATATTACAATGTTCATGCAACTGTAAGTGACGTTTTCAAATAAACCTGTGATTTGTAGTGACAGTACTAGCAGAGCTGCTGGTACAGAAAATTAAGCTCTGATTAGGCCTGAACAATCCTACAATTTTACGTCGGTGTTATTTTGACACGTATCGTAATCCAGATTTAAACTGTACTTTCCAGTGTTTAAGTGGATTTACCAAAGTTTAACAGACAATGATGGCACGAATTCAAAATGAACAAATACTTAAATGAATAAAATTCTCTATATAAATGATTGACTTCACGTATATTTCAGTTCCTTGCAAAAGTATTTATACCCCTAGAACTTTTCCACATTTCGTCATGTTACAACCACAAACATAAATGTATTTTATGGTGAGTTTATGTGGCAGACCAACACAAAGTGGCACATAATTGTGAAGTGAAAAAAAAAAAAAAAGATAAAAATCTTTTTCAAATTTTTTTTACAAATAAAAATTTAAAAAGTGCGGCAATTTCAATTTGTATGCGATTAGATTCATATGTGCAGCACTAGCTTTGACATTTGTCATTTCATGATATAAATAAATGTAATGCTATTACACTAATAAATTAATTACACATTGGAACTTTACAGGTAGATTACCAGTTACAGCTGATAATATTTAACACACCCTAGACTTACTGCATGTATTCAGTTTGTATATTACTTTAGTGAGTTTTGATGTCTGTAATTCTCTTCAAGTGTAACAGCTACTGTGTGAACCTGTGACCTGATAGAAAAAAACAAAACCTCTTCCTCGTCTTGTGGATTTTTTTATTCCAGTACATTCCATTAAGCAGACTGTAAAGTATCAGTGTTTGACTTTAGTGCTTGTTCAGCAGAGGATCCTGGACTCCATCCCATAAATCAGGCTTCATGGCCGTTAGGAACAGACGGCCTTGAGCTCGGCCCTGCTGCGTTCAGACTCCCGCTTTCTTCATTTCTCACTTTTTAGTGCGATCGTGAAAGATGTGTTAAAGTGCAGAGTTTGAGGAGGGCAGCGTTTGGACAGTTTTAGATCCAACTGTAACTGACCGAGATGAAACGCCATGAATCCTGGTTTCGGACAGAAATCCCAGAACTAATTTTAAAGCCAGTCGTCTCTCGCCATATTCATGTCTAGCAGATCTCTATGAAAGCTGTGATTCATCACTGATGGCAACAACACTATTGATACTTAGTCAGATTTATTCATTTATTTATGATAATGCCTAGACCAATCTGACCTGATATAATTACGGCATTACTTCTCTATCCGTCTCGGATTTCCCGTGTGAGTGAGGGTGTACCTGCTGGATGGGGCTCTGAGCCTGGAAGAGGATGCGTCGGCCCAGCAGCTCGGCGAAGATGCAGCCTACGGACCAGATGTCGATGGCGTTGGAGTAATGGCGGCTTCCCATCAGGATCTCAGGGGCACGGTAGTACTGCGTCACCACTTCCTGGGTCATGTGACGCGACTCGTCAGGCTCCTCCACCCGCGCGAGACCGAAGTCACAGATCTATTGCGAAAAGTACAAACAGCAGAATGTTACACAGTATCAAATGAGATGTAAAGTTTCACCTGAAAATGACCAAAACTGATTTTATTTTAATTGATGATAATGCAAAGTCTTATTTTATTTAAATTAAGAAGAATGCAAACACAAAAAAAAGTTCTGTTTATTGCTTTTTAAGCATAAAATCCTTGTGTTTTTCATTCTGATTTGAGTCAAGCAATAAAGTATTTTAAATATGTGCTAAATAAATAAATGCTTTCTATTAATGCATTTCAGTTTTCACTTAATTTATTTTTACAATTTAAGTGATGATGAATGATGACAACAGGATGAAAATTGAACTTTTTTAATTAATAGGGAAATTAAACTGTTTTTTGTGTGTAAGAGAAATAAAACACTTCAAGGCACATAGTTACAGGAAAATAATCAATATTGTGATGGTAACTGTAATCTCGGCTACATCATACCAACCCCTTGGTAGAAATACACATCGCTCCACACATCGCTCACTCACCTGGACACTAGGAAAGGGAATTATGTTAAAATGCTCTTCATCGACTACAGCTCAGCATTTAATACCATAATTCCCTCCACACTCACC
>JAQMYI010000016.1:14142696-14159834 GCA_030014275.1 Clariallabes melas
TCAAGGGCCCAACAGTGGCAACTTGGTGGTTGTGGGGTTCGAACCTGGGATCTTCCGAACCGTAGTCCAATGCCTTATCCACTGAGCTACCCCTGTTCTTAGGGTAGCAGGGTCACCTGATTAGGTTATCACATCTGTGTTTTTTTTTTTCTTTTCTTTTTCTTCTTCTTCCCTGATGGAACAGGCATATTCCAGGATTTAAATGTCTGGTTCTGGGAGCTTGGGGAATCATTTTTTACACGTCATCACCACCACACTGTGCACCGTAATGCATGACTGGTGCATCGCTTCATGCCTTTTCCTCTCATTGCAACATGCTCATACTTTCTTGAAGGTTTCGAATATGTTTTTCACCTCTCATCCAATAGGTTTCATCAGTTTTAATTAGAGATGCATCAATTGGTTATTCTGTTTGTTTATTCTTTATTTTCATAATCTGACCTGGTGGCTTGGAAGCTAGTACAGAGGGAGTTTAAAATTAGAATTAAGGAGAAATATAGAAAAATCCAGGGAGCAAAATCGGGCAGAGTAACACAGGAGGCTTGGAGGCAAGCATTTCCGGTTTTGAACAGGGCATTAGTGCAGTGGTGGATGAAGGTTTGGGGTGGGTGAATGAATTAAACATGTTTTTTTTTTTTATATATATTTTTTTAAATATAGGTTTAATGAGTCTGCTCTGTTTTCCCCCAGTATACTGATTCAAACACTCACAACAACTGTGGTAGCTCCCATAGACTGTCCACCCTCTGTAACTCCTATAAGCAAGAAAAGAGTGATACTGTATATCCAAGCACATTAATGGAAAATTGAATGCAAGGAAAAAATGTGGTAGAAAAAGGTGCATAAGCAACAGAGCAGTCTTGAGAGGATTGTGAAATGAAGCCCATAAAAGAGTTTGGGGGAGATTCACAAGGAGTAGACTGCAGCTGGAGTCAGTGCTTCAAGAGCCACCACGCATAGACATTTTCAGAACATGGGCTACAACTGTCACATTCCTTGTGTCAAGCAATTCTTTTTAACCAGACACAACGTCAGAGGCGTCCAACCAGGGTTCAGGACAAAAAGAAATGGACTGTTGCACAGTGGACCAAAGTCCTCTTTTCAGCTGAAAGTAAATTTTGTATTTCATTTTGAAATCAAGGTGCCAGAGTATGTAGGAAAAGAGGAGAGGCACAGAATCCACGTTGCTTGAGGTCCAGTATAAAGTTTGGTGGTTTGGAGAGCCATGTCATCTGCTGGTGTTAGTCCACTAGGTTTTATCAGGTCCAAGGTCAGCGCAGCTGTCTACCAAGAAGTTTTGATAAAGCAGTGAAGGGTTCTTAACCCAGTTCCACTAATTTCAAATCCCATTAGTGGTTTTCTTTGTTCAATGCAGCCCAGTAATTTGACCATTCTGAAATGGCAACCTTTTTTTTTTTTTTTTTTTTTTCCTCAAGCAGTATACACAACAGGAAATCTGTCGTGGTCAGAAGAACGTTAGAGCTCAAGTGTGGGCAAGATGTACTTTGGTTGAACGAACGTTAGCGGACAGGTGCATTCAAGATGAGTAGACTAAACAAGAAGAAACCATAACGAGCTGGAGGAGAGCAAAGTACCATGCAGACAGTTGTTGGTTAGCAATGGAAAGTTTAATGAATGAAAACGGTAGAATACAGAAGTGCTTTTACTGTATAGATGATACAAATGATCAGTATTCTAAATAAATTAAAATAATTTAATTATGATTAAGAGTCGGATACAAAAACATTAAATCAAACGTCTCAATAATCCTCTCTAATGTAAGCTTTAAAAAAAAAAATAATCTTTGACAGAAGCTTTGAAATCAGCCAATAGGAGTAACTGGCTGAAAGGCTCTGTCTGACACCCCGGACCTCACAAAAGGTGAATCAGTGTGAATGAGCATGAACCAGTAACCTCTCCCAGAGCTGTCAGGAAAAAATTTTATATTAGTAACCGTTAAATTAGCCATTCTGGGAGAAAGGAGATTCCTCCTAGAGCATGCTGTGAGTCAGATCATATGGCCCTGACTTTCGGCAATCAGGCCTACACAATGGGCATAAGTGGACCCAATGTCCATGTCCTCATCAGAGTGAAAGTACAACTTGTGTTTGGAGGAACCCTTAGCTAGAGTAACAGAGACAAGATAAGAATAAAATATTATAATTTTTTATCAAGGCACCCAAGGATGGAGAGGTACTCATCTTAAAAATAAATAAGGATAATGTAATGACCTTAACTTGAACCACATTAAATAAAGCAAGTAAAATCAAAAGGTATATTGTCCTAACAATGAGATGCAGTAGATATTAGAAATACACTTCCCAGCCAAAAAGTCACCACCCAGATTTAACTAAGCCAGTTGTAAGCCAGAGTCCTTCATTGGAAAATTACAACAGTGATTAATATGTTTCAGCTGGCAACAAGTTATTTAACCCTAACTAATGCAGTGAGTACCTTCACATTTTGTAAACAACCATGTAAACCAACGGAACAGTAGTTGTGGCAAAGATGTTCCTCTGTTTCAGGAATGTCAAATTATTGGCCTGCGCCAAGCAAAGAAAACAACCGAGGATATTGCTGAAACTACTAAAGTTGGGTTAAGAACTGTAAAACGCATTATTAAAACCTGGAAGGATGGTGGTAAACCGTCATCTACGAAAAAGAAATGTGGTCGGGAACACATTCTGAATGAGCATGTTGGGAGGTCACCTAAGTGCTTAGTGAAATCAAATCGTTTAAAAAAAAAAACAAACAAACAAAACTAATAAAACTCTCAGCTATGTGTCATAGTGAAAGTAGTAGTATATCCACACACACAATGTGATAAGAATTTAAGTGATTGGGATTAAACAGCTGTGTAGTCTTAAGAAAACCACTTGCTATCGGAGGCGAATCCAGGTTTCAAATTATAAGGAGCATAAATAATGGACTGTGAAGCACTGGACAGACAGACTGATCTGGGCTTGCTTCTTTGTGTCCAAAAATAAGGGTAAACTGACTTACTGAATGATCAGCTGTTTTCATCAGTGGATTTGTTTTATTTCCTGATGGCACACACATTCTAAGATGACAATGCCAGTATTCCTCTGACTCAAATTGTAAAAGAGTGGTTGAGGGAGCATAAGACATCATTTTCATACATGTATTTGCCACCACAGAGTCAAGACCTTAACCCTATTACAGCGGTCTGACTCTCCAATCATTAATACAATACAAGATATAATGCCTTTAACACAAGATCATGAAAAATAAGTTATGATCTCGGGGGAGGGAAAAAAAATTATAGAAAGATTATTGGAGGGTAGACTTGCATATTTATTGCCTGTGCACAAACTATGCAAATGCTAGGTAGGCTATATGATGATCTTTGTACCGCTGGATTGTCATATTTTCTGTCTCGTACCTAAAACATAATTAAAATTTCCTCTAATGTAATACGAATGGATGAATGTTTGTAACCTTCACTTCCTTCTGTGCCTGCAGCATTACTTCAGCTGTGGATGGAACTTGAACAACATGCCAGTGCTGGATGCATCAGTGCTGACTCACATCACAGCTGACATATGTGGGATGAAGCTGCCCTGGCTCTATGTGGGCATGTGCTTCTCCTCTTTCTGTTGGCATATTGAGGATCATTGGAGCTATTCTGTTAACTATTTGCATTGGTATGACTTTTTTTTTTTTTTTTTTACACTCCAAAGGCAATAATGAAATAAATACACAAAAATAAAACGGTTTTGGGTAATAGGGTTAATGCAGCTGTGGGCTTAATTTAACACTATCTACTTGTTCACAGGGAATAAATACAATTACTCTGTAAAGCAGAGGACATTAGTATAGTTCGGTGATTTGTTAATCATGGTATTTACCTGGTGATTTACATGTAAATCAGGTGTTGAGTGTTAGAACTGCCATAATTCCCTCTGAAACTTTGTGTTTGATTAATCAATGTTTGCCTCTGTGTGGTAGGGGAGAGCCAAAGACATGGTATGGTGCTCCTGGTTTTGCAGCAGAGCAGTTGGAAGACGTGATGAGAAAACTTGCCCCTGAGCTCTTTGAGTCTCAGCCAGATTTGCTCCATCAGTTGGTCACAATCATGAACCCCAATGTTCTAATGGAGCATGGAGTCCCTGTAAGTACACACATGAAATTCACAAGCATGTTAAAAAAAGTAATGCAAAGAGAATTTAAATATGCCCTCTTGACACACATGTACACGCACACCCACATACAAATGCTTACCGTAGGTCTCTTTACTGTTATTATTGCAATTATTTCTTCTTCTTATCATTATTTCATCCCATTTTTTTTTTTGACACAAATGTGGGTTGCATCTTCCCCCTCTGTGAGGTGTGTGTGTGTGTGTCTATTTTTATTATTATTTTTTTTTTAAAGGACCAGTAGTTTTTAACCACAATACCCATAGCGTCGCTTTGGACTAGACCACCCTCCAGCTTGCACACACCTCAACAAAACCTGTATCAAAATTTGGTTTCACCTAAAACAAAATAAACACCTTTCCTCACATAGTTTTGGGTCTAATCTGAAAATGTAACTCGTCACATGGAATTGCTTGAAAATCTCTACTACACTGGAAAACAGCATGTTGATCACAAATAATTTACAGATTATTTTCAAAAATCACCCCAAATTTTCTCAAATTACCCATTCTAATTTATAAGAGACTATAGTGGACACAGACTGATTTTCCCCCAAACTGACACAATTCTCCCTCTCACCTAAGCATTTTTACAAAGAGCCCCACAAGACCTATGTTTTCCCCAAATTCCCTTTTTCTAAAGAGTTTTTCTCATTAAAAAAATTTAATAAAATAATTGATCAGAAATTTAAAAACCCCTTTACTCCTCTAAAAAAATTGTTTAAACCATCATCGAGAGCTGTCGGGGACCAGACACCAAACTTCTATTGAAATGAATATTCAAAATTGAATAGCTTTCTCCCAAAACAAAATTTTTGTAGTAAACACATCAAACTTCAAAATAAGCAAGGGTAAAACCTCCTGCCAATGATTGCTAAACTAACTAACAATAATCTCTAACAATAGCTAACAAACTAACAATAACTAGCTCTAAACTAACTAACAATAATCTCACATGGACACAGACAGCCCAAAATACAAAAATTAAAAGGCATTAAAATTCAAGATTTTCTTTTTGTGCACCAATTTTTGTGCAGGGGTTGATGTTTCATGCCCCTTAAAAAATTGGTACTTTTTTGCCTCTGGCAGCAGCACATTCAGTCAGATAAAGTGTGAAAGTGTAAACAGCCTGGTTTTCGGCACATGGACTGTTTGGGGAAAGAAACTACTGCACAGTCTGGCACATCTGCTACTGGTGCTGCAGAACATTTTCCCTGATCGCAGTGAGCAGTCCATGGGAGGAGAAAGAAGAGTCAGTCACAGTATTTGTGCTCTGTATATTACTATCCCTGCTGCCATGTATTAAATAAGCAGAGGAAGAGCTTATAATGTATATAATATACAGTAAAGTGTAAATATTACAGTAATTATCATATTACTGTAATATTAGGTAATTATCATAATATCAAACAACAGAAAATATAATAGTGAAGTACACAAACAATAAATAATATACTAGCTTTATAGGAGCTTTTGTTCCATTACTAAATGCAGGGCATTTTTTCTGGGGGCTTTGGGACCGATACAATGTTTGTTTATTTATTTAGCACACATGGCACTAAAGTTGGAGAGATGAAGTGCTACTTGAGGAAAAAGCTTAAAATGTGCAGATATTTTCAGACATGTTTCCTGTAGGGACCGAGTGAAAGGCAGAATGTGAAGGGGAGGGTAGTTGAATTTGCCAGGAGCAGCTTTATGATAATGGGGACTTGCAGGGAGAGAAGAGGGAGGTAGCCTATTTTTATGCGTGTGTGTGTTTTGAATGGCAGTGTATATACTTTGCATCTCAAAAAATTTTAATATTCTGGAAAACTGCTTTTTCAGTAATTTGAACAGTGAAACTCATTTACACTACCAGTCAAAAGTTTCATCTAATTGCAAGGTGTTTCCTGATTATTTCTTTCTACATTGTAGAAAAACAATGCTAAAGGCATACAAAATATCAATAAGAACCGTTCAAGAGAGATTATTGCATATGTGTGTTCTACTTGTGCTCTGTAGCTAAAATCAGAATCACAAAAATTTCTCCTCGAACAAGTCTATAACCCACATGGTAGATTGATTTATTACTGGCTGGGTATATTTTCGGCAAATCACAATGGCTAATATCTTTACACCAAATTCAATAAAAATTTTCAATGAAATTTTATTTATTTAGTGCTTTTAACAATAGTCGTTGTCTCAAAGCAGCTTCACAAAAATAAAAAGAAAATGAGGATTCACCTGATTTATATGTGATGTATTATTATTTAACCAGTATAGAAGATATTTTGGAATAATAGCTGGAGAGTTTAATAGTGTTATAAATCAAACTTTAGATAAGATTTCACTGTTCATAAATAATCCTAGATCCTCATGTGATTAAAAAAAAAAAAGTTGTGCAGTGATCTGAGACTCATGGACATTTGGAGGGAGTACAGAAGATTATCCTTTTTTTTTTTTTTTTTTAAATCCACATGTCTCCTGCTCAAGAATTGATTATATATTTATGCCTAATCTGTGTATATATTTGGTTTAATGTATGATTGGCATAGTAAGGTTTTTAGACCATGCTGTAGTTAGCATGATCATGACTCTGGGTACCATAATTCAAAGGTTTTATTCCTGGAAGTTTAATTCATTGTTGTCAGACACATTATTTTGCAAATTAGTTAAACAGTGGATTCAGGATTATTGGGCAGAAAATAAAGACGCTCCTGTACCATCTGCAGTTATATGAAATGCAGCTAAAGCCTCTATTAGGGGGTCACAAAATGTATTACTATACAATAATAAAAAATAGATAGATAGATTTAATAAATCTATCTATCTATTATTAAAGTTGAAATTTGATATTAATTGATATTTGATTGCAGTGGTTTGAATACAAAGTGTTATTTTATGAATTCACCTATCAGTTACTTTTTCTTTTTTTAGATTTACCGCACAAACCAGTGTGCTGGTGAGTTTGTCATCACCTTCCCGAGAGCATATCACAGCGGGTTCAATCAGGGCTTTAACTTTGCAGAGGCTGTTAACTTCTGCACAGTAGACTGGGTAAAACAACATTTGATAAATATTTATTTCTACTACTAGCAACTCAACTGCATATCGGTGTATACAGTATAACATGATAATGGTATAATGTCTTATGTATCCTAATAGTGATTAAATGTTTTTGTTGCAGCTACCACTTGGGAGACAGTGTGTAGAGCATTATCGCTCATTAAACAGATACTGTGTTTTCTCCCATGATGAGATGGTCTGTAATATTGCAGCCAAGGCAGACAACCTGGAGCTGGAGCTGGCCTCTGCTATACAGAGAGACCTGAAAATTATGATTCAGGAGGAGAAAGAGCTGCGAGAAAAAGCTTACAAGCTGGTAAGACATGGCAGGTTTTCAGTGACTTGGTTCATTTTTATAACCAGATTTTTAATATGGACCTCCGCTTTGATAACATGATATTCCTAGATGATAACATTAACTTTTGATGATCTGTGGAGCTGCTTGTTCAACAAATCCAATTTCTGATACTATACTGTATAAAGTTATTCTTCTCATTACTAACTGATAATATTGCTGGTACACTCCTTTCCTTAGGGTGTGTGGCACTCTCGCCAGGTGGACTATGAAGAGCAGCCAGATGAGGAGAGGCAGTGCTCTAAATGCAGGACCACCTGTTACCTCTCTGCCATCTCTTGTCCATGTAGTCCTGGCCAGTTGGTGTGTCTACATCACATCCAGGACCTCTGTTCCTGTAGCCCTAATCGTTATACACTGAAGTGGGTCACTATATGTTTAATGTCATACTATGATCCGTTCTGATTTTAATATCATAATTTTATTTGCTAGAAGGTATTTTCTTGTTTTGTTAAGAATTGTGCCAAATTTTCGATTTATATTTTGAAGCTCTTTCTTTTCATGGTCTTTTCATGCAGTTATAAGTACACCTTGGGCATGTTAAACCAAATGTTCAAGACTTTGGCAGCACATGCTGAGTCATACAGTGACTGGTCTTCTAAAGTTAACATAATTTTAAAGGCTGACCAAGACGATAAAAGGGGTAAAAGTCATTTTACTGCATGAATATATTACTAGAACGTCACATTTTTAAAAAATAAATTTTAAATGACACAAAATCTCTCGTCTTTGTGATATGATTTGTTATCCCACCAGACTTGGAGGACCTTCGTGCACTGATTTTGGAGGCCGAGAAGATGATGTATCCTCAGATGGAACTGCTACTCCATCTAAGACAGGTTGTCCAGGATGCAGAAAAGAGTACTTTAATGGCCCAGCAGCTACTCAATGGAAAGAGACAGACTAGGTACACTTCTATCTTTCAATCATAATGTACTTTTTTAAAGAATACCTGTTAAAGATCACTGTTTCTTGCTAATCTCATGGTTATGCATTGATCAGACTTGTGCCCTTGCTGGCCCTGTCCACCACTGAAACAGCCTACAATATTTACCTAACCAAAAAGCGAAAAAACTAAATGTGAGCAATACTAAGTATTTTTGTTAAATACCCTTGTTAAATAAATAATTGCATAGAGAAAAAAAGGTAATGTTGCTGCTGAGGTTATATTTGCCTAATACTAAAATCCACTATGATCAGATGATTTTTCTTTATTATGTTTTTACATGAAAACATTAAAAGTGGGGTATTAACTTTTGAACAAGACTGTGTGTGTATGTACATCACTGCCCATTCAACTTGGTTGAGCTTAAACAATTCTGCCAAGAAGGATGTAAAAAACCTCCAAAAGACAGTTGTGCCAATTTTAGCATCATTCAGACTTGCGGCTGTCATTGCTGCCAAAAGTGCTTTAACCTAGTACTAAGTGATGGATGTGAATACTTGTAAATGGGCTATTTCTGATTATATTTTTAAATAAATTAACAAAACACTCCAAACACCTGTTTTTACTTTGTGATTGTGGAGGATGTCACCATGAAAATACTCCTGAAAACATCGTCCAAACAGTAACAAAAAGTATGGGTGAGGAAACATCTTGATTTGGGCCAGCTTGCAGTCATAGAGGGGAAGATAAGTTCACAATCGCATCAAAAAAGTATTCCGAATAATGTGAGAATGTCTGTACGTCAGCCGAAACTTTGTAGAAGTTGGGTGATGCAACAGGACAATGATCCAAAACACCAGAGCAAGTCCACAACAGAATGGCTTCTGTTGTCAGAAGCCTAGACCTCAACCCAATAGAGATGCTATTGAATGACTTGAAGAGAGAAGATACTTGAGATGTCCAAAGGATATGATGGAGCTAAAGCAGCACTGCCAGGAAAAATGGGCTAAAAAGTGTGTTCAAAAACATTTTTTTGTGCTATTATTTTAGGCACGTTATATTTGTCGATACACTTGACTGATCACATTTTATAAAAAAAAAAAAAAAAAAAAACTCAGCCATTACAGTGAAATATTTCAAGCCTTTTTTTCTTTTACTTTTGAAGATTATGGATTGCAGCTCATTATAATCAATGATCCAGTATTTTAAAATATTTTATAAAATGATATTTACAAAACCGAAATTCTAAAAAGTTATGTTAATCTACATATTCAATACTAGTTCAGTGCTCTTTTAGCATGAATTACAACAGGTATGCAGCATGGCATGGAGACAATCAGCTAATGCCACTGCTAAGGCATTATTTAAGATCAGATTGCTTCAGATTTATTTAAGATCAGATTGCTTCAGACCCAACAATACTGACTAGCTGGTGTTTATCTTTCCCTTGACACGATCTCTTAGATTCTCTATAGTGGTCAACTAAGACGAGTTGGCTGGCCAGTCATGCTCAGTAATATCATAGTCAGCAAATAGCTCAGTTGTAGTTTTGGAACTGTAGGCAATTGTGAAATCCTGCTTCAAAAGCAAATTTGCATCTCCATAAGCCTTAATTTCCAAATTAAATGTAAATTACATTACTTTTCATTTGAAAAAAAAACTGTTTTGTTTTGGAGGCCGTGCCAACTCCTCAAACTTAATCTGTGTTGTTCAAATCATTCTTGAACAATATTTGCAGTGTTGCAGGTCGCATTATCCTGCTGAGAGAAGACACTGCCGTTAGGGAATACTCTTTCAGTGAAGAAGTGTACATGGTCAGCAACAATTTTTAGGTAGGTGGTAGATGTCAAAGATGTCAAAACATTGACCAAAGGATCACACTGCCTCTACCGGCTTGACTGCCCATAGAGCATCCTGGTGCCATCTCTTCCCCAGATAAAGCAAACGCATATACATACACGCACAGCCAGGCCAGACTAGGCCACATTTTCCATTGCTCTGTGGTTTATTTCTGATTCTCACATGCCCATTGTAGGCACTTTTGGCGGAGGACAGGGATCATCATGGGGATCCTGAACAGTCTGCGGCTATGCAGTCTCATAGGCAGCAGACTGTCACTTTTCAGAACCAGCATTATTTTATTTTTTTTTAGCAATTTGAGCTATAGTGGTGGCCAAAAGTAGCAAGATGACGTACAGTTGTGTTCAAAATAATAGCAGTGTGTTGAAAAAAGTGCGTAAAGCTCCATATAAATATTCAGTTCAGAGATGCATAGGAGAGATTAAATTTCAAGCATTTTTGTTTAAACGGTAAATTCATCACTTTGTAAAGATGAGTGATGACTGCTATTTTTTTGAACAAACTAATATTTGTTTTTCTTCACTTACATTAAACTAATAATACATTTAGCACATTTTTCTTCATGTTGTGGTTCAGAATAGAATGTGCAGGGTGTCCAATGCATTTGTGATTTTAAATTAAAAGTTATTATATGGATATGGAGCTTTACTCACTTTTTTCAACACATTGCTATTACTTTAAACACATCTTGCTTGGGACAGGTTTTTTTTTTGGTTTGAAATTTATAGCCAGACTTAATTCTCTGGAATATGCCATCTGCTCTTAACATCATAGAATGATTCAAATCTTTTGGAATAAATACTGATTTAAGCATCGTTTTCTTTTCTTATCTACAGGTGTGTGATTATCTCGCCATTGTCCTGTGAATGACTCCAGTACAGCAGCCATTGTTTTTTTAGTGTTTGTATTTAACTTATGTGGAAATAAAGAGAGTGCTTATTTAGCATGTTTTTCATGTGCTGCCATTCTATAATAGGGGAAAAAAAAGTTCTTAAGCCAACCTTAAACTTGTACCCATGCACTGAAGATTCAATTTGATGTGGTGTATCCAGAATGCTGCACTGATCTACTGATATACATACATACATAGCCTGGATCATGACTTGAGGGTTTTGTTTAGTGGAATTTAACACTGACATGCTAAATGGATAGATTCTGGTACCCCTCATCACATGAAATATGCTTTAAATGCACATTAACGTACTGTGCAAAAGTCTTGAGCTATCCTGCATGTCTTCATAGTTTGCTCCCAAAGAGACACTTTTTTTTTGGCTCTTTCAGTGCAGTTTCTGTACCTGACCAGTTTCAGAGGAACAGTTTTTGTTTAAGCCACACAGTGACCTATAAATAATTTAAGCGCAAAGAAACATCTAACTTAAGACATGAAACGGGTGCAGATGTGAAATTATCAGGGAAGTGATTATTCTGAATGCTGAGTGATTGAAACAGATATAAGGGGTGGCTCAAGACTTTTGCACAGTACTGCACATTGTATTTTTTTTTTTTTAATTGGAACACATTTACTTAGCACTTCACATTTAATTCACATGTATGTTTATGAAATTTATTTTCAACACACCATTTCCATGTAGAAAGAATAAATGTTAGAATATAAGGATTTGTTTCCTTTCAAACTTTGCACAATTTTCTAGTTTATCCCTAACACAGATTAAGCCCTGCACTGGACTGGAGGTTTTTAACATCACTATTGTTTAAATTAACAGCTCAACATGTGCATTCACAACTGTATACTATACTTAATTTATTTCAAAATACAAAATAAAGTATAAAAGATTTGCACTGGGTCTTTATTATTTCTGTGTATTAGTATTTCCTATTAGCTGGACACAATCTGATCACTGGCATTTGATGAAACCGTTGAGGTCTTCCAGGAACTTGATGTATTCCTGATGCTCCAGTGCTGTGCTCAGCTCAACCAGCTCATCTGCGAAGGTGTTGTCCACACCTCGATCAGCCAAGAAGTCCATTAAATGGTCATAAAGAGCCTGTGGAGATGTTAACGATTAACACTGAGTGTGATCGCAAGAAGGAACAAACAATGCTTCTATTATTACTGCTAGTGTTAAGAAATCAGTACTTGATAAATCCTACCTGTGCTAGAAATAAAATTTAATTCCTAGTACAGGTAAAGCTTACTTTATGGTCATGTGACCTTTATAAAGTAGTGCAACGTAAAGCTCTTAAAATAAAGGTAAAAATCAGGCAAAAAAAAAAGTTGTAGTAAGGTTGGAGCTATTAATGTACAACTATTTTTATCCAAAGATAACACTCATCTCTGATTTATACAGAGCTTGCTCATCTTGTAAAACCCAAACTGCTCGTAAAGTGTTACTAGTTTAGTGTATTTAATTTCCTTAATAACATGAACTAAGGGAATGGACTGTTAATTCTGCTAAGAAACTGCAGTTTGTCGTTTGGACCACTAGGTGTCAGTAATATGCACAGTGTTAAAATTCTCTAGAACGTTCTAGTCTTGCGATAAGTTCCTTCTCTTTGTAGTCCATCATGTTTCTAAACATGTTGATCAATTTGTAATTTTCATTTAAAATTTCATTACTTATTTTACCCTAGATAAGCACACACACATACCCAGTCCAGAGAGTCTGTGTTAAGAGTGTAGCTCGTCTCCTTCCAGTCCTCCTCTCCTTCAGGCTGGAAACTGACTTCACGGATGGTGAAGATATCGCTCTCCTCCTCTCCTTCGCCGTGGCTGATCTGCTCAGAGTCATACAGCTTTGGATGCAACATCTTATATATCACTAAGCACAAAGCATCAGAAGTGCCAATGCTTACATGTTGGGAAGCTTGGTATGTCGGGAAGCTTGGTATGTCAGCTGTTCAGTTAGAGGTTAAAAATAAATAAAGCAAACAGAATTTCTAGGGGTTTACCTCGTCTTCTGGAAAATGGCAGTCGAACACCAGGGAATTCTTCGCCCCCTGTTTAGTCACCTCAATGACAAAGTTAGGTGTGGAGACGATGTCAGGCTAATAGACAGGCAAAAAAAAACAACATAACTACATTATACATTATCAAGGTACAAAAAAACAAAACAAGATGCTGTGGCGATTTGGGAAAAAATTAACGATTGACAAAATCTAAAGTTAGACGCAAGCTGCTTGTGTCTGCAATTTTAAAGTGAAAATCAATACACATTGAAAAACCTTCACAATCGACAACATCTTCATTTACCACTGTAAATGACCACAATGGTATTGTTGCTTGCCCCCCCTTTCTGTTTCTTGGCTACCAGAAGAAGAACCTGGTGTGCTTTTCTGCTGGTGTGTCCAAGCTGCCCCAAGACTTAACAATCTCAAATAGTTTTCAGCTCAAATTTATAATGAGTAGTTATTTCATTTTAATTCTAGGAATTGTGCAGCGGCTACATAACTGTTCCTAATAAAGTGGCAGGCAAGCACAGCTCTAGATCCACTGTCAGACAGTTTATCTATTAACATCTGCTGCCCTCAGATGTGCTTTAAATTAAGTCTGAACGGGTAAAAATAATCCGTTAGATCCGAAAAAAATTATACGGATGTAAAAGATGGCTCTACCTCGTTTTCCTCAGCCTTCTGGCCTTGCTCTGGCTCTTCCTCCATGTTTGGGGGAATGCTGTTGTTAACGTTGAATGTGACGGTCACTCTGTAAAACAAGTCAGAATGGTCTTCTAAGTGTCAATGCAACTATATAAATTTTTTAAAAATTATTTGTTTAAAAATAATTAAATATGGCATAAGATATAGGAGAGCAAATAGGAAATTAAAAGAAAAAAAGAAAAAAAAAAAAAAAAGAGTTCTCAGAATTTGATGCTTTCTCCACTCCAAGCCACAGACATGCAGTATTTTACGTAACGAATGGTAGACTTACTTATCTCCAGAGACGAAGCGGGTAAGTTTGGCTTCAGTGCCATTCAGTTCAAGCTCCCATCCTCCGGACATCTTGGGGAGCGTCTTGCTTTTCTGGATCTTCTTCTCCTCCTTTATTTCGTCCAAGAGAAAATCTACAAAAGCTTTATCGCCTGTAAGACATTCAGGATATGATGGAAAATAATATCAGATAAGATGATTTACAAAAAAAAAAAAACACCAAGGAAAGAAGGGTGGCATGGTGGTGGTGTGAGGGGAGCTGGGTAGTTAACCCTCACAGCTAAAGCATCCCTGATCCTGACAAGCCAAGAAAGACATGGACTGGATCAAAGTTTCCTGTTGGTTGTCAACAAGTGAGAGTTTTATCCGAGATGTACTCCTACTTCATGCATTCTCAGGAGGGACCCTGGATCGACCACAAAGCTGACCAGAACAAAGCTGTTACTGAGGATGAGCTAATGAATGAATGACAAGCGAACATACTGGGCTGCCCAAAGGTCTGAATCCATAGCAAAAAAATATTTAAAATTATAAAAGTACTATAAAAAGTACAGCAAATGCTACAATTGACATCCTCTGAATTCACAGCACTTGTACATACACTGAAAATAAGAAGGTTGAACATTTCTTAAATGAAACAGATGCAGTTTCATGCAGAGATGATTTCCTTCTTTTGTGCAGTGACTGTTCTGATTCGAAGTTAAATGTTAAACTCTGGTATTTGAAGTTAGTTTGTATTGTTTAAATGCTTGGTTTTTAAGTGAGAAAACTAATGTTACAACAAATAGGCTGCATTTAATTACTCGTTAAAGTTTTTCAATTTAAACTTAAAAGGTTTATAATCGGAAAACAAAATCAATAGAAAATATGTGATATCGAATCAGGATATTTATAAAAATCACATTACTTTTAGAATCGCAACAGCACTGAGGGATTGTACAAGTAAAAATGCACGTGTATGCAGACTTTTGGACCACCATGTCTTACTGTATGTACTGAGTTAGAGGCATCATCGCATGGTTAGACTTTCATCATTCCTCATTCAAGGTCGCAAAGTGTACGCATGTGACGTCATAGTACGCATGTGACGTCAGACGCATCGTGGCGCTAGGTTTTAGAGAGCAAAATGCACTTTGGCCCAAAAAAAAAGTGTCAGTAACAAACTCAGTGTTACCATGCAACCTTACACATGACTGTTTTTTTTAACAAGCAACATGAAAGGACGTGCTAAATATTAGAATATTTTTCTAATGCCAGAAATTGTATACAATTATATTTAGTGAGGTACAATTTAATGACAACTGCGTTTTTGTTTTTGAAAAAAAGTTTTTGTCATTAAAACCGAAAATGTGAGTTATATTACCCTCACACTGATGCTAAGCGGCTAGCTACGGTTCTGGTTAATTCTCTGACAGGTGAAGTTATTTGAAAATGCACTCTTTAACCTGCTTTACCTTCTGTATGAAGGCCTCCACAGCCGCACGACGGCAGGGTGTGTTTGGAAGTGAGCAGTTTGCCTCTGCGGTCGGACGCCGCGCCGTTGCTGCTGCTGCACATCATCCATATCGAGCGGGTGAACGGTCGGGTCGTGGCCGAGGTCGGAGCGCAGAGCGCGGGTCTGACGAGCTGCTCAGCGCCGCGGCACACAGGCGCACTCGGGGCCTTGCTGGTCAGGCGAGCCGCCATGCTTACAGTGCGTGTTAGTGATTTCAGCATGATTGTATTTCTTCTCTTCCCTTCTGAGCTGATCTGATATCAAGTCTTCTCTCCTTCCTCACCGGCTACCCGAATGCGCTAAGAAACACGTGCAGAAGGACACGATGACCTCACACGTGAACTCTGCACCGGAACGCGTTCCTGCCGCTTAAGCTACCGACTGCGTTCCAAATCTAAACAACTGACTATAAAGTGCACTCGGAAGGACGCTAGATTAACCGCTAGTGTAGTGTTCATGTAAAGGGAGCAAGAGTGTATTTAGTAATCAGCTGAATGAGAGGAAGCGTGTTTGTTTTTCACTGTTTCAGCGTTAGAATTTTGGTGAAACTTAGTTTAATTACGTTTTTTTTTTCCCACGCAGTCATGCAGCGTTGTGTAGTTTGCAGCGAGCAGATTTCCAAATACAGATGTCCTGTGTGCAGAATAAGATAGTAAGTCACGTTAGTAAGCATGTGATACACACGTGTGTATGTACTGTAGAAATAGTGCGCATAGGTCTGTGTTTAACTGTTCAACTTTTCATGTAATGGTGTAAAAAAAAAAGAGTTAAACCTAATTGTATTTCCTTTCTATTGCAGCTGTTCTGTAGGATGTTATAAGAAACACAAAGGTGATGGTAAGTAGGTCTTGTTTTATTTATTTATTTATTTATTTATTTATAATTGTATGTAATCATTCATATAAAGATATGACCTTATACTACTATAACTCTATATACACTATATGGACAAAAGTGTTTGGCCAAACCTGCAATGACATCGTATATTACTAATACATAGGCTTCAATATGGAGTCGGTCCCCCTTTTGCAGCTATAACAGCTTCCACACTTCTTGGAAGGCTGTCTACAAGATTTTAAAGTGTTTTGTGGTAATTCGTGGCCATTCATGCTGTAGAGCATTTATGAGGTCGGGGACTGATGTTGGACGAGAAGGCCTGGCTCGCAATCTTTGTTTCAGTTCATCTCAAAGGTGCTCGGTGGGGTTGAGATCAGGGCTCTATGTTAGGGCCAGTCAAGTTCTTCCACACAGAACTCAACAACATCAAATCTTCTCCAAACTGTTGATACAAAGTTGAAAGCATAGCATTGTCCAAGATGTCTTGCTGAAGCATTAAGATTTTTCTTCTTCTCTGGGGGGGCCTGATTGAAACACCTGGGCCCGTATTCACAAAGCTTCTTAAGCCTAAAAGTTGCTCCTAGTGACGAAATTCTAAGAAAATTCTTAGAATTAT
>JAQMYI010000016.1:14159934-14170626 GCA_030014275.1 Clariallabes melas
TTTCTTCACTTACATTAAACTAATAATACATTTAGCACATTTTTCTTCATGTTGTGGTTCAGAATAGAATGTGCAGGCTGTCCAATGCATTTATGTGATTTTAAATTAAGTTATTATGTGGATATGGAGCTTTACTCACTTTTTTCAACACACTACTATTATTTTGAACACCACTGTATGTCTCATGATGTAGTTCTGCCTGTACACAAAACGGATGATTTTACTAATTTATTCTAGGTTATCTGACTGACAAATTGTAGTAATTGGAAATAGTTGGTTTTTACAGGCTTGGCTAAATTATCATTGCTCAGTTTTGTTACATTTGAACTTTATTTAGGTATCGATCAGGTGGTGGGAAATCTCAGAAACATCTCTCTGTAGAAGAGTTGAGGTTATTTGTCCAGCAGCTAAATGACCTACCCTGTACCATTAGACAGGCTCCTTTTCTTAAGGTACTGATATTTTCAAATTTTTCATTCCAAAATTCAATACTGGAATAAACTAAGAAGAAGTACCAGAAGGATTTTTAATAATATTTTCATTTATTATGTGATCTCACATTCACTTTCTTTAACCTTTTGCAGGCTCTGCTTACTCGTGTCAGGCAGTTCCAGAAACAGAGCTCAGATCTCCTGGCCGTAGAGATGCCCAGCTCCTCAGCACTGCAAGCTGTGCTGGATGAGGGTTCTGGGCTGGAATTAGAGTTGCCAGAGATTGATGTGCTCAGGAAGCGGTTTGAGCAGGCACGCTGGGTTGAAGCGGTACAACAGGCTAGGAAGGATCCCACCAACCTCAGTCTGGAATGCATGAGGAAACTGATTGACCAAGGAGTGGGTCTGGAACCTCATTCTTGTGTGGAGAAGACCATGGCCCATCTGCAAGAGCTGCTTACTGTGTGTGAGCACTGTGAGGAGAAGGCACACAGCATGTTAATGGCCAGGTTAGGTTCTATGTATGCATAGAAGCCAGCATAACCAGCATTACTCCAGCAGCATTTGTGTTATTGTAAAAAGGGGCAACTCTTACATTGAGACACAAATGACTGTATTTTAGCCAAAAACACAAACTTTTTTTCCAGCGACAATACTATGATAAAGTTACTGATAGTCTGATAGTGCAACATTTGGGACTTTAAATTTTTTTTTTAAAGATTTGTTTATTCATTACCTACTAAAGTAATTAATTAGTTCAGTAAGTTGGTTTTATTTCTATATTTTTTCTTTCTCCATTTCTATTCTACCAGTCAAACGTTTGGACACATTCTTTCTCCATGGTCTTTTTCTGATTTTTAATCTACATTGTAAAACAATGCTGATGGCAATCAAAATATGCATTAGTCTCTTTTTAACAGTTGATATTGAGATACTACTACTTATGCACTGTAAAACCTTAATAGCGGCTATAATCTGAGGTGCTGTTAATTAGTGATTTTTAAGGCTGGTAGCTCTAAATTAACTCTGCAGCAGAGGTAAATTTTGGTCTTGCTTTTCTGGGATGGTCTTCATGAGAGCCAGCTGCATCATAGTGTTTATTGGTTTTTGCAAATGCACTTGAGAATACTGTTCTTACAAGAACTAATTCAGTAGAGTTAGTTCCATTTCTTAAAATAACTGACTATTGTTGTTGTCACTGAATTACATAATTCTATATTTTTTGTTTGGAAATCCCCAGTATTGTTCTGTAATGCAGAAAAGTAAATTCAAACTTGTGTCCATACTTTTGACTAGTGTGTCCAAACCAATTTTACTGTCCATGCAAATGCTGTCAGAGTAGTTTTTCAAGTGCATCATCCTTATTTCCAGTTATTGAGCAATGTCTAGTCAAGCAGGGAGGAGTAGGTCACAGTCATATGGAGCTTAAGGGAATAGGAAGAAATGTGCAATTTTGTTAAAGTTATGGGTATGGTGGAAAAGGAAGTGAGAAGTGAGTTGGATCTAGGTGCAGACTGGGAGGCCGATGAGGTGTGTTGAGTGCGGCAGTGGCATTGCGTTTGGTGGCAACCGGTTCTCAGCCACTGTGTGGTCTCCGTCTGCAGTTGCAGACAGAACACAAGCGAAGCACGAAGCACACTACTCTCAAATCTGGTGAAGTGACGGCCCTTTATAGCTTTCTGTCATCTCCAAGGGTGAGTGAATATACTCTGCCAGCCATGCCAAGTTCCTGAAGCCCCGCCCACAAGCATATGTTGCTGCGGAACTTTTGCATGGGCAGCAGAAGGTGCACGCACTGGCTGTAATCCCCCATCACAGTGCCCCCTTAGGTCCAAGCTCAAAGCAGTAGTCCTGCAGTGTAAAGAACCATCTGATGCGAAGAAGGTGTCCTTAGCCCTTCCCATCCTCTGCAGTTGAGCATAGTCCATGACAATGGCCAAGCAATGACCAGCGAGGTGGTTCTTCAGCTACTTCCCTGACTACTTGCTTACAAGTTCCTCCCACTCATATGCGGCAGAGTGTTCAGCCGGATTACGTTTTCTGGTCACATACAGGACAGGATTGGATGATCGGTGCCATCAAATGTTTGAGTCAGGACAGTGCCTAAACAGGTCTCTGTGCATACCAGGGAGGGCCTGTCAAAGTCTGGGTTGCAGAGGCAGGTCTTCAGCTCATGGATTGGATGCGCTGCCGCTTCCTTTTATATCATATGCAGTCTGGGTGACCTTTTATGGTTAAATTGCGATGGGGAAACCATGGAGAAGAAATTGAGAGCAAAACATCTACAGTACCCCTCCAGCCCCAAAACATGCACTTGTTTCTTGGTGGTGTGTTGGGGCCTGCAGTGCCTCTACCTTCTTCTCATGTGGTTTCAACGTGCAGTGCTTGATACGGTGCGTGAGGAACTGTACTTCAATTAGATGACATCTGGGTTTGCCATCACGCCTGCCCATCTGAGCTCCTCCATCACTTTCCAAAGGTAAAACTAAAAAGTGGTGGGAGCCTCATGAAGGCCAAATGGGAGTACTCTGTACAGCTAGTGGATGCTCTCTGTGCTGAAGGCTATTTTCTTCCTCACTTCTGGAGTGAGAGAGACCTGGCAATAACCCTTAGTGTGAGGCCCAGCATGGAGATATAGCGAGCTTAGATATATAGCATCCCTGTGGATCTGGATAGATGGTAGCGAGTGCTGAGACAGCAGGATTTTATTTAATCCACTTTTTAAAGAGGTTAATAAAGTTCATCAGGGTGTTAGGCAGGTGGTAGTGCTCTGGCCCTACAGGATTGGTGAAGGATTTGCATTTAATCCTGGGAAAAATCTGGAGGACACCAGGTTGTAATTTGCATGGCTCTGCTTGATGTTTATATGCTTTTGTTGGTCTGACATTGCTTATTCCCAGACAACAAGGAGACAGGATCAGTGTCAGCCTCCATGTCCTGCATGTACTTCATGAGAGACTGAAAAAATAAGGGCTACTTCTCCCAGGTCTCTTTCACCACATTGAGCAGTCCTCTAGATTCTTCTGAACAGAAGCATCAACCCAGTGGAGGCTTGTTGGAGTCTTACGGACTGTAAACAGTACGTAGGGCGTTGGCAGATCCCAATTTTACACTTCCTCATTGACTACATGCTTCAACATGTGGGCCAATATCTTGTTTCAGAGTTGATCATAGTTTTCAGCCTCGTTCACTAACGATGCGTAGTAAATCCTCTGCAGTTCTCAATCAGTAAGGTCGTGAGATTAGCACTCCCTGTTTTCCACTATTTTATACGTCTGCTTGTTTTTAAGCTACTGAGGTTTAAACATGTTAATTAATCAAGGTAAATAAAACTTTTCTGGCTATGCTTCACAGCTGTGCCTCTGGAGTTCTGAATTTTAGAACAATCATTGTATAGCCACCCTGCAAATATCAAGAAATACAGAATTTTGTGAAAATAACAAATATGTTTGTTAATTTGTGAAAGAATACTATATTCTGTGCCATATATTTAGCTTTTTTTTTCTTAATTTGTCCTAACTAGACCTTGCCAAAATTTAGAGATGCTGGAGGCAGTGCTGTTGGAAGTAAATAGTATCCAGGCTTACCTGCCCAACTGTCTCCAATTGCAAGACTCGGTCATTAGGGCTAGAGAGTGGATACAGGAAGCAGAAGCCTTACAGGTTAATGTCATGTTAACTGATGCAACACTAATGTGTTGAAAAGCTTAAAATAATGTTCCTTATCCTTTTATCCAGATCAGTTTAACGGTTATAATGTTTTTTTTTTTCAGCATGGAGGGTGTATCCCTGTTCTCTCCACTTTGAATGATCTTGTGTTAAAAGCTAAAGCCATCCCAGTCATGCTGAAACCTCTGGCACGACTGGAAAGCCTTGTGTCAGAGGTGCAGGCCTGGAAGAAAAATGCAGCAAAAATGTTTTTGTTGAAGGATTCCTCCCTCACCCTCTTGGAGGTAAGCAAAACTTCCTTTCATCCAGTATCCTCATCTTCTATAGTCTTACATGGGTAGCTGTACTTTCAGAACTAACCTACTGTATGACCAGAATGTGTTGTCTTAAAAGTAGACTTAAAAAGTCTGTAAATTACACTTTGTTCCTTTAAGGTGCTGTGCCCCAGATGTGAGACATTGTGTCCGAAATCAAAGTCAAAAAGATTGAAAGACATTCCTGCAGCTGTTAAATCAAACGGCATAAAGCTGAACAGCCTTGGTGATGTGGAGAGAGCTCTCTCTGAAAGCAAAGACACAACATTAGCAGTGGGTTGTCTTCTTCTTTAAAAAAAAAAAAAAAAAAAAACCCTGAATGAACCATAAGATCCTACAGTATATATTGTAAAATGTCATACGTAGCAACAGTACATATCATTATTGCAATAACACGGTTATCCACTTATTCTTGTATAATAACTTGTTGTCCAACAGATGGCTACTCTGTGTGAGGTGCGTTTGAAGGAATTGGAGAATCTGAATATCCTAAGAAGCACAAATAATTCAAAGTTTCTGCCCACAAATGGCTTTGCTCCTACAGTGTGCCTGTGCCATACAGTGCCAGCAGGCCCCATGCTCCAGTGCGACCTCTGCCACGATGCTTACCACAGTGGTTGTGTACCAGGGTACCAGAATACACAGGCAGGGCAACCTTGGTTGTGCCCGCTCTGCAGTCGATCTGAGAAACCTCCTATGGACAAGTTGCTACCCCTTCTTTCCTCTCTCCAGCGTATTCGGGTACGGCTCCCAGAAGGTGACGCATTGCGTTTTATGATTGAGAGGACCGTGCGCTGGCAGCACAGGGTGCAACAGTTCTCAGCTTTTACACAGCAGATTGATGGAGAAGTAAGCTTTGGTTGGGTCTTTATGATGCTTTGATACTTGCTTTTAATGTTTTTTTTTTATACTTAGTTATATTGCATGTTGTACCTATAGGTGAGACCTTTCTCTGGAAAGGGTTCTTCTCTGGATGGGAGTAATGGGTGCTACTACTGGCACCATTCATGCATTCCTCTCAATGGTGCGTAGGTCTTTGTATTCATTTTGAAATATTATTAGCAAATGTGAACTTTTCCCAGCATATTTAAGTGTGTTTTGTGTGTGGTGTACGTTACAGTTCTTAGTCCAGAACTAGAGGAGCTGCTTGTGGAGGGACTCCTTCTACAGGTTACTTTGCCTGAGCTGCAGCATCTCTACCAGGGGTTGCTCAGTAGCACGTTTCCCTCTCAGCATGCCCTACAGAGCAGTGAGCATGACCACCAGTACCACATTACACAGGACACTAGCCTAACTTACAAAAGTCCACCCCAGAACAAGGTCCAGGTTAGACCTCCATGTCTTTTCTTGTAGAGTATGCTTATTTTAAAGGAAATTACAGAGGCTATTACAGAGATGTATAATATATGCTGATTGTATGTTTTGTAGGATCTTATTTTAGAGGATCCTGAAAATGTAGAAAAGAACCCCAAGAGACACCTGGAAAAGGAAACCTCTGATGTGGATGACAGAAACAATGTAAAGAAGGCCAAGAAAAAAAAGTCTAGGACAACCCAGGAGAGGGTACACGAGAAACGAACCATTTCCACCTCTTGTTTGAGCTCAGATCCACCCTTTTCAGAGGACTTTGAAGAGGACTGGTCTGTCTGTTCGGCAAAGCAATGTCAACAACCAGAGGGAAATGAGGTCAGTTTAAAATGGTTTCTTATACTTTCATTCTGAGTGTACACACATTACACAGGACACTAGCCTAACTTACAAAAGTCCACCCCAGAACAAGGTCCTGGGCCAGGGGTAGCTCAGTGGTTAAGGCATTGCACTACGGTTCGGAAGATCCCAGGTTCAAATCCCACAACCACCAAGTTGCCACTGTTGGGCCCTTGAGCAAGGCCCTTAACCCTCAACTGCTCAGATGTGTAATGAGATTTAAAAAAAAAAAAAAAATGTAAGTCGCTCTGGATAAGAGTGTATGCTAAATGTACAATGGTGAATGGTGTGTTTTTCTGCTGCTGTTTTTGTTTCCCACTTCTTTGGATATTTTAAGTAATTTTTGTCTACCAGATACAGTTATCATTGCTTGGAACACTCGAATTATGCACCAATTAGCTGTAAATAATAGTTGGCTGTTCATGTGAATAACACTGATCTGTATTTTTATAATAGCACCTGTCAGGGAGTGGGTTATATTGGGGATCAGGTGAACAGTCATGTCTCAAAGTTGATTGTTTCTCCTGCTTCCAATCATATCACATTTGAGTGAATTTGATGAGGGCAAAATTTTGATGGCTAGTTAGGGTGTTCATGGTAACCATGGTTAGTACCTACCAAAAGTTGTCTGAGAAGCATAGTTGGTGAATTGGCCACAGGGTCATGGCCTGAAACCCATGGACATCAACATATGCTGTTTCCTCCCATGAGGAAGGTAACTAACTCACTCCCTTCTGTATTGTGATGCATCTTTGTAGCATTAGATTCATTATGAGCAGAAGGTATATCTCTATATCAGAAGCCTAGTGTCTTAGTTGTGTCAAGCAATCTAGAGTTGAGCAGTGATATTCAATGTGTGCAGCAGTATGTTGTGGTAAATCTGCCATCTAGTGGTCTTTTGTGGAAATGAAATGTATTGTGCAGTGAACGGTTCCTCGTCCGCCATCTTGAAAATGAGTCAGTAGTAGGGGATGAAACCATACCAGTATTTTCTTGAAATGAGTGAGTAATAGGGGATGAAACAACAGTGTTTCGACTAGGCTGATGACAAATATATGTGCCAAGTTTGGTCCAGATCCCTAAAAGCATGGAAGAGCCTATAAGGAACATACATACATAGCCACATTGACTTATATAATAATATAATATAATTGTATGTAGTACATTCTGTGCAAACACAAAAATATGACCAAACGTATATGTACACCTGAATACTGACCATGTTTCTCTATTTATGTTGTAGTATTACAATTTTCTTTAACTGGAATTGAAGGGTCTAGCCCAAATGTTCCACTATCCTTCTCTATTCATTAAGTCATAGTGTGCTATGGCTGGAGTGGAACAACTGAAGTGACCTGCAATAAGCAACACCTTTGATATGAACTGCAATGCTAACTACATTGCCCCTGACTTCCTCTGCCAATAATAGTGCCTGACATCACTGATGCTCTCATAGCTGTAAGGATTTGGGCATTCCCATAAGAGTGGAAGTTATTGTAATGGCAAAAGAGGCTAAAGCTGGAATGGCATGCTCAAAATCACATATGGACATGATGGTCAGGTGTTTCTTCCCCTGGCTTCTACTATAATGTTGCAATTTTCCATCTCTTTCCTTATAGGTAAACTGGGTTCAGTGTGATGGCAACTGTAACCAGTGGTTCCACCAAATTTGTGTGGGTGTGTCTGCTGAGCAGGCTAAGAATGAAGACTACATCTGCATCAACTGCTTACTAAAATAAGTTGACATCATCAAAAGGACCAAAACGTGTTTTGGAAAAACAAATGTTCCAACCCTCTATAGTTACCACATTTTATTCCTTCCTTCAGAAGTCCTTGTCAGTCCTACATGTCATGTTTGCATTGTAGGACTGAACCACAACCATGGTTTTTCAGGGTTTTTATCCTGACTAGAGGACTGGACATTAAGATGATGTACCTCAGGTGTTTCTATTTGATAAATACACGATAAAGCAATGTCCGTTTCCTCAATTGTAAAAATTTTGCAATTTTACCTCCTAACATGCTAATTACTTTGACCACATGGTTTGAGGGCTGTTTTTCACCAAATTAGATTAATTAGGCTAAAAAGAAAGCTATGAATTTATTTTTTAAAGAAATCTATTTGGTACACCTAGTTTTTTTTCTTTTTTTTTTTTATTCCAGCAATAACAAAGCTGGTTGTTATTATTATTATTATTTTTTTTTTATTGCTTTCTTGAACTGGCAAAACTGGCGATGGTTGTACAGAATCCTGATTTAGGTTGTCCAAGTGTGATGTAGCAGATAGAAGTGTAAAATATTCTTTGTGACCATTGCTATTTAATTTCTTTGTAACTAAACAGTATGAGCTGTTGTTAAATAAATTAGTTTGTTCTGGTTGTCAGTTTCATTAACTTATTTTTCAAGTACCTCCTTTCTTCTGTTCCTCTAGTATAATTAAAATGATCATGAATTGAAGTTATACTGTACAAGCTGTTAAATATCCAAAGCATGCCATCACAACTCAGGAGAAGATGTGGCTATAGTTATGTTTACTGTTCTAAATGGTAAAGCTCTAAATGCTGAGAAGAGAGTAAAAAAGTACACAATTACTGTACTTATTCACAATTCTGTTAAAGACTTCATCTGCCACTTTTTTTTACCATGATGTGGCCATCATTCTGGAACAGGGTAAATCTGAACTCGTAAGACCACATGACCTTTTTTTTTTTTACAATGTTCCACGATCCATTATTTAAGGAGAATCCATTATTCTCCCCATTATTTATGCTCCCTAGCAAATTGAAGCATGTGTCCGTCCCCCCATTTATTATAATTTTTTTAATTATATTTTTTGGATTTTTTTTCCAATTTTCTCCCTAATTTAGTCGTGTCCAATTCCTCCCACTCACTAGGGGGCTCCCACATTAAGGTTACTACCACTCAGTCTTTGGCCCTCCTGACTATCACGAGTTTCCTCTGAACCACGTGACGCCAGCCGACCACATCTTTTTGAACTGCTCGCTCACGCACTGTTGGGGACGGCGTAACACACTCGGAGGACAGCACTATCCGCTTCTTCCGCTTGCGTGAGCTCACAAACGCCCCCGATTGGCTGTAGAGCCGTGATTAATGTGGGAGCACTAAGTACAGTACCTCTCATCTCTCCCCTCTGAGAGAGCTCGGCCAATCAGCTCTCTCTAGACGTCCGGCAGCGAGAGGTTACAGCATCACCCGGGAATCGAACCAGTGGATGATAGGGCGAGCACTTTACCACTGCGCCACTAAGGCTACACAGCTGTTTAGTCCCAATCCCTTGAGTTCGCTTTGCATTGTGCATATGGAAATGCTTTTACTTTCCACTATTAAACATTGCTGTGAGTTCTACTGTTGTTCTTTTACAATTTGAATACAATTTGATCACATTTAAGTGATCTATCATATTATATAAAAAAGGTTTTCAGTAAACATTTATTTCTTAAAGATGATGTTTTTACCACTATCCTTCCAGGTTTTAATAATGCATTTGGACTATTGCTATTCGAACTCCGATGCTAGATGCTATTTGCCTCCAGGTGTCCATAGGGATTGGGCAACGTGATGTCATTCTGTCAACTTTGCCATGTTGGATGCTAATTGTTTTTCTTCTTCTGTAGCCAGGACATCTAGCAGTCAGGTGGATGTAGCCTACTTGCCCTGTCTTGCATTGTTATTATTATTATTATTACTATTATTAATATTAATATGCATATTTTTAAGTGCAGCAGCAATTTACATGACTAATGGTAAGGAAATAGACAACAGGATAACTTTTCACCGCCTTTCTGCTGTGCTGAGAATACATGACCTGAGTAGAAACATACATTAACATTTATTAATTACCTTTGTCTTTAATTTGTTCGTAAAATGTTAACAATGCTCCTACTGCTGTCTATCCACTTATATCCGTAATTTATTATAACACATTTATTTTAATTTAGGAGTAGCATATTCTGATAGACAAATATCCCCATCAAATAATGCTCACAGTACATGACCAACAAAATGAATAAAACTGTTCCCAAGCTTGTCACAAAAGTAGCAAAAAATGATAGGTAGCATGAATTGGCAGAACACTGGCTTAAAGATGTACAAGTCCTGTACCCATCTATGTAACATCTGCAAGTTTTGCATGCATCATTGCTCCACATGAAAGCTGTGAGAGATAATTATAATTTTGTCTCATAATGTGTTGGCTATCAATTGATAAAGTTGTACTAACAAATTAAGGAAATGTTTATGTATTTAGGTCATTCTACAAAAAAGGTGGAATTTGGGTGATACAAATCTTCTGAAATGTGCTACTTCTTTCACAACTAAAACTTCTTTAATAGCAATAACTCATGTCCAAACTTCATGAATCCACAAAATGTAAAGCATAATGCATTTTTATTATTTGCGGACAATTCATTATATTTAATGATATTTTTCTCATAATAACCAGAATATTTGCTTAAAGGCAAAGTACAGCTACTCAATTTAAGGCTGTGCAGTTGGGCAATTAGTTGAAAGGGGTGTGTTCAAAAAAAATAGAAGTGTGGCATTCAATCAGTG
>JAQMYI010000016.1:14175357-14190786 GCA_030014275.1 Clariallabes melas
AAGAGGAGATTTATGGATGCAGTGAGAGAGGACATGAAGTTAGTTGGTGTGAGAGAAGAGGATGCAGAGGATAGGGTCAGATGGAGGCAGATGATTCGCTGTGGCGACCCCTGGAAGGGAACAGCCGAAAGACAAAGGATAAGATGTGAGTAATTAAATTGATTTTGTACATTTTTATACCATGGAAGTTAGTTTAGCTAAGTCATTCTCCTTCTTTCTGTTATTATTACAGAATGTAAAGAATAATATACATTGACAAAAACCTACTAAAGTTGTTAAGGAATAAAAATAAATACTTAATATTGTACAGCAGCATGCAGGATCAACACTGTCACTTTAGACATCCGAGTTCGATTCCCAGCTCAGGTCTGTGTGCATGGAATTTGTATGTTCTCCCAATGTTTGGTGGGTTTCCTCCAGGTGCTCCAATTTCCTCCCACAGTCCAAAGACATGCAGATTAGGCTAATTGACTTTCCTCAAATTTTGCCCGTAGTGTGTGAGTAAATGTGTATGTGTGCCCTGCGATGAATTGGCACCCGTCTTGTGCCTCAAGTCTTCAGCACCCCCCCCCCCCCCTCCCGCTATGTTAAATACAGGATAAAGTCATATCGACGATGAGTGAGTGATCATATAGTATGGTGGTAGTGTAGTGGTTAGCACTGTCGCCTTGCACCTCCAGATTCCTAATTTGCATGTTCTTGGTCCGAGTATTCTGGTTTTCTCCCACAGTCCACAGATATGCAGATTAGACGAATTGGTGTTCAAAAATTGCTCATAGTGTGTGAATGTTTGCCGGAGGTCCCACCACGGCACTCTCTGGCTTTTATTTTTCGTTGCTTAAACTCTCACTTTGCACCATCATACTTTCAACTTTCTTTCCTGCATGCACTCAATTGAAAGCTATTACATTTCAGCATTTGGCAGATGTTGACTTACATATTTCTCATTATATTATCTGAGCAGTTGAAGGTTAACAGGGACAACTTGGTGGTGGTGGTAGGATTTGAACCTGGAACCTTCTGGACCATAGTCCAATGTCTTAACCACCAAGCTACCCCTGCCTACTACACTTATATGTGATAGTGGGCAGGTGTAGCTTCTACACTTGCGATTGTGCTGGCTCAAGTCTATCCAATCAAAGCCTAGCAGAAGGACAATACCAGCCAATCAGAAGCTGGAGGCAGGGTACATTCTGATGACCTGTTTTTGATTGACATCTCAACTTGGCATCTGTGTGTCCCCTCAGTGCACATGTGTCAACATTTTCTTCTGTTGTTGCGTATATCACTGCATACATTCGTTTTTTAAATTTTTTTTAATTTTTATTTTTTTTTATTATAAACCGTATCAGCATACGGTAAATGTCTGTCTCTCACACATACACACACAAACTAAAAACTAAAATATGCTATAAAATAAACTGCAATAAGAGACAGGCATACATGTACAGTTCTAATTCGGATATAACTTTATTGGTTAATTAAACCTGATGCGTCTGTTACACAGAGAACTAAGAACAAAGGTATATAGAAGTATACTAAAAGTATACCTTAATAATAAAACATTTTGACAGAAGTAAATTACACTGTAAACTATGTATTTATTTACAAACTACTTAAACTCTGACATTTACTTTTTATAATAATAATCTTATTATTTTATAAGATTATTATTATTTAATAATAATAATAAATATTAATAATCTGTGTAAATAAAAGTGTTTTGTCTGTACTTTGGTCAGAACTCGCTCTTTCAGTGATATCTTAACGTTTCATACACTGGAGGACCCAAAACCAAAAAAATTCTGTCTGTATGTCTTTCTGTCCAGCCAGATTTTAACACAGCATCATGCAAAACTGTCTGAATGGAATTTAAACTGTAACTTTGGCAGTCCTTGCGTATTTGCCTGTTAATCAACTAAGTTAATCAACCTGTTAATTAATTAAGTTAAATGTACACCACAAATAAAATTAGAATGTTGAGTAGAAGTGAATTTATGTGCCAGGTTAGGTCGCAGCATCACTCAAAACTGTCTGGACAGAATTTTATGTAACTTTTGCAGTACTTGGATATCTGCCTGAAGTTTAACCTGCACCATAATTGAAATTAAAATGTTGAGTAAAAGTGATCTTATGAACAGTTATGTGCCTGATTTAGTAGCCTATTTTAATATAAGCTACTCACTCAATGTAAACAAATGCCTGCACCGATAGATGTTCATTAGAAAAGCTAAAGTGAATATTTTTACTGTGATTACTTAATATTTCTACCTCTGAGATAACCGCGCTGAGGTGGTATAAGTGTATTTTAATGCACTGGAGTCGTTTTAAGACTTTCGATTTCTCTCTCTGATTACCGAACAGGGAGTGTATTTGGCTGACGAGGGAAAAAGTACAACTTGGTGTAAACAAGGTGCAAGATACTCATTCTAACAAAATGTTATTTATTTGTATTAATAAGTTAGGCAGAGAGTTCTGCTGTACAGAAAGACAGGCAGACAAGAGCATGGACCTGAAGTACCACCCTGAAATATCACTTTTATTATAATAATTATTATTATTATTGTTAACATTCTATTTATTTTCAATAGCTTATTCAATTTAAGGGTTCTAATTAGGGAAAAGTGAATTTTTTTTTTAATACAAGAGAGTTGGCGATCACATGTAGACAGCAGTTTCTTTTTCTTTTCTTTTTTTAAAAATAAAACTTGAGTTTGATTTTTGTTTAGGAAAAAAAGGAGAATCATGTGAGAGAATTTTGACCTTAATTCCCATGGAGAAAAATTGTGATTCACATTTTGCCAATAATCTCCTAGAATCAGCCCTAATATAGAACCCATATTTTTAAAAAGTGGTATGTGTTCATACGTAGGTGTGTGAGAGTCCTCATTTAAAGATGACATAATCTATTTACAGTGAAATACAGTGATGCCTCTGACATCTACCCAAAAAGCACTTTTCAACTTTGGTGCCCCTTCTCTTGCCCCTGGGCTTTATTTGAGATTTTTTAAGTATGATTAAATTTTTCTTAAATATTTATTAAAATAAGAAAGGTTCCACAAATGTCAACCTCAATCATGTCAACGTAAAAAAAACTATATATTAATTTAAACAGTACGTTATGTGCATTAGGTCAGTGATTTATTTATTATTATTTTTTCAATTTTAATTTCTTGCAAAGTTTCAGTTCTTAAGGTAGGGCATTTGTATGCCGAGGTACTAATGTGAATCAGTATATGACCAACACTGTACATACTAATATCAAATCGTAATTTGAACTAGCCATAGTAATTTTTCTTGTTTTTAATACATTTTTATTTTAATGCAGAGTTTGGTGTTCACCTTGCTGAGCTCACTGTCGATCCCCAGGGGGCACTTGCGATTCGTCAGGTAACTATTTATGGATAAATGCATATTTTTTATATGTGTATGTGTGTGCGCGCGCATCTACAGTCATGTGTAAAAACAAAAAAAATCATCTGATGATAGTGAGTCTTAGTATTGTAAATGCAACCAGATGAACTTAACTTTTTTTCATCACATAACTTTTTTTCATCACGCCTTTATTCAGGAAGTAATCTTAGTGTTACCTCTGTAAGTGCACAGTATTGATCTGAGTCGTTTTCCCTGTGTTTCTATACAGCTTGCCTCTGTCATTCTGAAGCAGTATGTTGAAACACATTGGTGCGCCCAGTCCGAGAAGTTCAGGGTGCCAGAAACAACTGAAAGGGTAAAGTATTGTCATAATTAGTTATTGGATGTATTTTTATTTATTTATTTATTTATTTTTATTGTCCATGTATTCAACATTAGTAAATTTTTTTCAAACTGCTCTTTTTGTTTCTTGGTGTCCAGGCCAAGGCTGTTATCCGTGAGTTGCTGCCAAGCGGCTTGCGAGAGTCCATCAGTAAGGTGCGCTCCAGCGTGGCCTATGCTGTATCAGCCATTGCTCACTGGGACTGGCCAGAGGCCTGGCCTCAGCTCTTCTCACTGCTTATGGAAATGCTAGTTAGTGGTGATGTCAATGCTGTGCATGGGGCCATGAGAGTTCTCACAGGTATTGAATCCACCAAATATGAACTTCTGTCCATAGGCAGTTTTATTTTTTGATTTGTATAATATTTTGTACAGTGTAGTACATTTTGAATCAACATACTATTTTTCTAATATAATGTTTAAGTAATCAATAGTGGTTTGTTTTATTTTAAATATTGCTTGTTAACTTGTACACTATACACGTTCTGTGGATCTCGGCTGTTGTGCAAGGTTCAGCAAAATAAACAATGCCTGACAAATGAATCACTGCTAATCAACTAATCAGTGTAAACACAACTAATCAAATATAATTAATTCAAGCGAAGAGGTTGTGGTTTGACCTGGTTGTCTTAGCAATACCTTTTCCTGCACCTCTGACTCACATGCTCAGAATGTATCCTGATGCCATAGTGCAAAATGAACTATGGGGAATGGGGAAACTCGGGCTTTTGTCGTGTCCAAGTTGAATTTGGCTTCAACTGTATTTTTCTGTATTGTAAGGAGAATATATCACCGATCTACCCATTTCATGGGAATCTAAATTGTAATCATGTTTTCCTTTTGTAGAGTTCACCAGAGAAGTCACAGACACACAGATGCCCCTGGTTGCACCTGTCATTTTGCCGGAGATGTATAAAATCTTCACCATGGCCGAGGTATTGGGTTAAAGTTCAATAGTTAACTCTATTGCAAAGAAAAAAAAACTGTATGGTTGCTTTGTCTTAAGTCAAAGTCTAATGTAAAAAGAAGTGTTTTAAAGAAATGATTTTTAATTTATGCAATATATTTATATACAGGTCTACAGCATTCGCACACGATCCAGGGCAGTCGAAATATTCACAACTTGTGCCAACTTGATCTCTGCTATTGAAGTATTTGAAAAAGTAAGAATATTTTCGGGGGAAGGGTTAAAATATTGTCTCAATTCTTGAATTGGGTGTCTTACAAGTCTCTTGATTCTTACTCTTAGGGTTCTGCCAAAGCCATCTTTTTTCCTATAGTAGAACAGTTCACTGATGCACTTGTGCAAGCTGTGCAGATGCCGGATGGACCCACTTCAGACAGTGGCCTTAAGATGGAGGTCTTAAAGGCAAGCTAATTGTTCTGTCCTGTAAAAAAAAAAAATAATAATGTATAAGGCTTTCTGTTGTTGGCATATTTCAGTGATATATTAATTATTATTTTTTTAATAGGCAGTGACTGCTCTTGTGAAGAACTTTCCTAAGCGCATGGTGTCTTCAATGCAACAGATTCTTCCCATTGTGTGGAACACACTGACAGAAAGTGCTTCTTTATATCCTTATATATTCCATAAATTTTTTTTTTTTACTTCATTGTTGCTTTCAGATCAGTTGTATGTATACAGTATTTTAATGCACAATTAAGTGTAACCACTTTTATTTGTACATTAAATACTTTTTCTTAACTAAGATATTACTTATGTGAGAACAGAGGTCAACTACACAGAAGAAGTAGATGATCCGGTTGACTCTGATGGTATGTGGCTTAAACTTTCATAACTACTTGTGATGCTTAGTGTCTGCTATAGACTTTAACATCAAATCTCTGGACCCCCTCCGCAGGAGAAGTCCTTGGCTTTGAGAACCTGGTCTTCAGTATCTTTGAATTTGTGCACACGTTGCTGGATAACAATAAGTTTAAGAGCACAGTAAGGAAGGCTCTTCCTGAACTCATCTATTACATTATCCTCTATATGCAGATCACAGAGGATCAGGTATGCTCAGTTACCAATGTCTGTGTGTGTGTGTGTGTTTCTGCATCTAAATTTGTTACATGTTGGTATTTTGCTTATTGCGAATGATGTGGGATCCTAATACAGATTAAAGTGTGGACAGCCAATCCGCAGCAGTTTGTTGAGGATGAAGATGATGACACCTTTTCGTATTCTGTTCGAATATCTGCGCAAGATTTATTGCTGGTAAAAATAATTAAATAAACCACTAAAATTAACCTCTCACATTTATCAGAATTTGTACCCAACTATAAAATTAGCTAAACCTGTGTTTGATATTTTCCTGTTATTTACCTATTGCTGGTGCCATGTCCTATGTTTGTAGTTTGTAGCAGCAGAGTTCCAGAATGAGAGCGCTGCAGCTTTAGCTGCAGCTGCAACAAGACACCTCCAGGAGGCTGAGCAAGCCAAAAATGCTGGCAGTGAACACTGGTAGGTCAAAAAACAAAGTCTAAAGAACAAAGATTGTTATTTATCTACAGTAGGAGACTTAAGGCTTATCCACAAAGCCGATCCAAAAGTAAAATTATGCGTGACTCCTGCTAGGTTGGAATGAAAGCACAGGGGCCCAATTATAGTATCCTTAAAGTGTCAAGTGATTAGCACATCACCATCTTCTCTTGAATAACTAATCTATTGGCACTTATCTAAAATATTCACTGTCCAGTCCAGAAAAAGTGACAATTTGGATTAAAAAAAAAAGCAAATACTTAAGATACTTACTGCAGAGATTAATGCTTTAGCTGGTAATGATTCTTTTAACCCTAACTGATTCCATACCATCTCTTCCACCACTGACTGAACCAAGTCATGTCATATGGTTGCAAAAAACGACTGTGTTTTAAAAGGTTTAAATGATCGGCCTGATTTGAGCCAAGATTACAGCTAAGGAGATTGCTAAACTTACTAGGATTGGGTGAAAAAATTGTACAGCATGTTATTAAAACCTGTAAAGATGGTGGTAAAGCATCAGATTAGTTGATAAAATTGGCTCAGAAGAAATCATGAATATAATCAGAGATCCCTTAAATGCTTGGTAACGTTGCAAAATGTAAAAAAAATTGCAAAAGAAAAAAAGTAGAAATTGATGGATCTCCACTTACAGTACTTACTCACTCACTCATCATCTATACCGCTTTATCCTGTATTCACGGTCACATGGGGCCTGGGAGCCTATTCCAGGAGGCAGGACAGGGTGGCACACATACACTCACACACTATGGGCAATTTGGGAACGCCAATTAGCATGATCTCAATGTCTCTGGACAGTGGAAGGAAACCCACCAAGCACGGGGAGAACATGCAAACTCCATGCACACAGAGACAGGAATTGAACCTGGCGGGGAATCAAACCCGGATCCTGGAGGTGCAAGGCGACAGTGCTACCCACTACACCACCGTGCCGCTATCTCCACATACAGTACATAATGTGACAAATGACAAGAACTCACAGGACTAGGAAAAGATAGCTGTGCGACATTAGGGGAAAATCACGTTACTGAGACTTATCCCAAGAGCATAAACATTAGACTTTCTAGCAAAGGAAAATGGTCATGTGGTCTTGATTCAGATTTATCCTATTCCATAAGAACATGCACATCAGGGTACGAAGGAAAGCACATGAAACAATGCACCACTCATGCAAAGTGCATGGGTTTTTCTAAAACAGTGGCATGGTAAATGATTAAAACTAAAAATAAGCCAAATACAAGATTTAACCATGTATACATACAGTAGTTTGCATATGTATGCACTTACTTTCTTCCTTTTGCGTTATAGCCTGGAACTGAAGTAGCTGTGTTTATTACACTGTAGTTCATTAACCCTAGAACATTTTATGGCCCTCTGACCGTATGCTGTGCAGGGTTGGGTATCGATCAAGCATTTCATACCATATATTTTCATACCAATTAATACCTCATTCAAGGTACAATTTCATATCTTGATTTTGATACCAGTTTGTGAACAATACTTTTTGACAAAAAGAAAAATACAGCTGTGCACAAAAGTTTGCATACCCTGGGAGAATTTTCAAGATGTTTTTTGGAAGAAAGAAATCATGAGTGAGAAGGCAACATGTTTATTTTATTCCTTATGTGACTTAATTCATATGTGCGACATAACAGAATGGCACAATCATCAAACGAAACATGTCAATAAAGAAAATTAAATAATTATTGTTCAAATATTTGCATAACTTAAGTTCTTACTATGCATGTGGCTCAATGATATTGCGGTCAGGAGACTGTGGTTGTCACTCCAGAACCTTCACCTTTTTTAGCTTTAGTCAAAGTATGCGCAAAGTAGTCAAGCCATCAAACAATCAATACTTTTGGAGCTCTATGTCTAATCTCAGAATCCAAACCATTTTTACTCCGTCTTGTGCCAAGACCACAACTACTGGGATATCCCTTATTGCCAGTGCACTTTCTAATTAATTTATTAACACTGTTACTGTGGTTGGATGTAAAATGTATTACTTAGAGTGCAGTCAATAACTTGCCTTAGTTTTAATTTTGAATCATTATTACTGTTAATGCTGTCATCCATCTGTCACCTCATGTTCTGTCCGATCAAGTAAATGCAGGAGACGTGGACTTCCTGGGGAAATATGTCAGCTAAATCTTCTGCAATAAAATTTGGCTACCTAAACCGCAATAAGTTTATCTGCAAAACATTATGCAAAAGAAAACAGTATGTAAATTCTGCCGTGCAGTGCTTACTGAGACCAATGATAATCTATCGCTAATAATAATCTAGGCAAGGCAAGGCAAGCCAGGTAGTTAACATTATTAATCTGGGCCAGCACCCCATTTTCACAAACGTATATAAAGGAAGTGTAGCTAATGCAGGGTTAACTTTTATGAAATCTTAAGAGAGCAGGGCATTAACTTGAATAACAATCTATTTCTAGAATGCTGTGTGCATACAAATTTGTAAACCTACATAGTCTGGGACAGAAAAAAAGAGCTGCACGCACAAATATCGTTTGACCCCCTGTAGCTTTCATTACAGTATACAATATTGTGGTCAATTCATGTGTGAAAAGGATTTTTTTTTTTACGTTTCTTTAATTATTTAATGACATTTATTTAGTCAGCTGACTTTATTGTATTGTCACATAATGTTGCTGAGACCTGACCTGACCCATTGACACAACCAAAGATCATAACACTCCACATGCTTGTATAGTGGGTGGATGATGGTTGTACTGTTTTATGCTCTTCTTTTTTTAAACCGAAACACTTGTGGTTCTAGAATAGGGTAAATCTGGACTCCTCAGATCACCTGGACATTTTCCAGTCATTCCTCACGACGATTTTGTTCTGGCCGCATTTCTTCTATTTACAGTTTGGAGCCGTGTATCCAGGATTTAATAATCACACGAGTTCTCAACCCTATTTCAACAATTGCTGCAATCTCTTTAGTTGTTTTGCTTGATACAGGCCCTTCTGAAATGGTCTTTTCGGGCAGCAGTGTATAATTCCCCATTGTGTCCTTCAGCAGATTCTGTCCAAATTATGAGCAATTTGATGACAAATTAAAAAGAAATGTATTGTATGGTTTAAAATAAAAAATACAATACCTTAGAGATTTCCAAACATTTTTGGCATACACCCCAAATGGACATTTCCTGTGACTCCAAGCCTTTACAATCCCACACTTTTTTTTTTTTTTTTGTTTAGATTTTAGTCCTGAACATATAATGTCAAATTACATGTATTTAACTTATAATAACTTATGGTAAGCCATATATGCATGTATCTCCTTCCAGTGTCTCAATCAGTTTTAAACAATATGTACAGTGGAACCTTGTATTACGAGCATAATTTGTTCCAGAAGTGGGCTCGTATTCCAAAACGCTAAATCAAAGCAAATCTTCCCATAAGAAATAATGGAAACATCAATTATTCGTTCCACAGCCCAAATAAATAAATAAATACATAAAAAATAATTAACACAAAATGTTAAGTCAAAATATAACAAATTAACCTGCACTTTACCGTTAAAGAAATGTAAAAATAAATCCAGACATATAAGTGTTTCCGTTTATGCGCGCAGGTGCTGTGTGTGTGTGTGTGTGTGTGTGTGTGTGTGTGTGTGTGAAGTAAGATGAGGAATCAGCCTCCCCCCTCTCATCTTGCACAGTAAACCTTTCTCCTCTCCTATTTGAATTTCACACAAACACACACATTAATGGAAAGACTGTTTTGTCGGAAAAATTAGCAAGGACCATTCGCGTGAGCACATACTAACAGAATCACTGCTAAAAGTAAAACAAACAAATGAACCTGAACTTTACCATTGAAAAGAATCGTGACAGAGCAGTGTTTCTGTGTAGAGCAGAGTGTGTGTAAAGGCAAGAGTGTGTGTGAAGGGGCACGGTGTCAAATTACGCACGCGCACACCGACAGAGAGGGAGAAAAGGGATCTTTAATCTCTCTAATGAGACTTTCTTTTGCTTTACACTTTTGCGCACATACACGTGTGTTATAAGAAACAGTACACACACGCTTACAAACACAAAATAAAATGGTTTATGCGCACACACGTGGTCAGTGTTATAGTAAACAGTACACACGTGCGCGGATGTTGATTATCCCAGTAAGACTAAGACCCAGCAGGGGAGACGATTACCCACAATTCCGCAGCGCAAGAGAGAAAAACCATCGGCTCAGTTGTGATCACGTGACGCTCGGCGTCAAAACAAGAAGTGCATGCATGATACATGATACTCGGGCTTGCTCGTTTTTCAAGTCAAAATTTATAAAAAATCTTGCAGAACACTCGCAAACCGCGTTACTCGCAACCCGAGGTTCCACTGTATAAAGAATAAACCACACCAATGCATGAAAATTATCTGCACAAAGGTAGCCTGATGCGAAACAGAGGGTTTACAGTATACAGTACTCAAGGTGTGACTGTACATGTGCAGAAGAAGTATTTACATGATGCCCATTGTTCCAATACACTCCAGAGTATTTTTTTTCTGCATGTGGAGTTTTGATTTCATGTACAAGAATGAGCTCCGCCAAATCGAATAAGAAAGTCAGTATTTCTCCCAAACTAGATGTGATTGTCTGAAGCTTCTTTTCAAATTGTCTTTACAATATATGCTGAAATGTTATTTTGGTTATAAAAAGGCTGTGGAAAGAACATTACATTTATCATACTAGATATTTATTGTAGATTTTAATGCTGGGTCTGTTCCTTTGTAAGATTTTCTTTTGTTTCTGTTCTGTTGTGTAGGTGGAAAATCCATGAAGCCTGCATGTTGGCTTTGGGCTCAGTCAAGACCATCATCACAGAGAATTTTAAAAACGGCCGCATACAGTTTGACATGCATGGCTTTCTTGCTAACGTGATCCTCGCCGATCTGAATCTAGCAAGTAAATATATATATATTTTTAATCCTTCATTCATCGCCTAAGCCACAATCCAACTTTGCTACTATTTGCTATAAGTAATGTTCATGCAGATTCCTGCTTTAACCAACAGAAATTTCTACAACTTCCTTGTGTGGTCTGTCACCAAAGTTATGTTGCCCATGTATCTTACCTCAGCAGCCTCTCCGTTTTTGCTGGGTCGGGCTCTATGGGCAGCCAGTCGCTTTACTGCAGCCATGTCCGCAGAGCTCATACAGCAGTTTCTGCAGGCGACAGTAAGTGGCCTGCATGAGACCCAACCACCATCAGTTCGCATCTCTGCTGTGCGAGCTATTTGGGGGTGAGTAGTCCTATTTATTTCAATAAGTGTGCGTGCGTGCGTGTGTGTGTGTGTGTGATTGGGTGGACGGGGTATACAAATGTATACATTTATCAGCCATAACATTTAAACCACCTAAGGTTCTTGTTTTACGGGGGCAGCTCTGGCCCATCTGGGTATAACTCTACAAGGCCTCTAGGGATGTACTGTGGTGTCTGGCACCAGGAAGTTGGCATCCAATCATTTGGGAGCTGAAGGTTGTGGCATGGGGCCCCTGCTCTGCCCCATACACGGCAGACTATAATGCGAGTGTTCGGTGCCTTTCTATTGTGGCCTGTACTATAACTCAACATAGTCGTTCTGTTCCTCAAACCATTCATCAATGCATATATAGTAAATAAGGGTGAATTATCCTGAAATAACACTGTAACCAACCATGGGTGTACTTGGTCAGCAACGCTACGTAGGTGGTACATGTCAAGGTAACCTCTACATGAAAGGAACGACCCAAAGTTTCCCAGCAGAACATTGCTTCAAAGCATCACACTACCTCTGCCGGCTTGCCCTCTTCCCATAGTGCATCCTGTTCCCATCTCTTCTTCAGGTAAATGACTCGCATGTACCCGGCCATCTACATAATGTAAAAGAAAACGTGTCGTCAGACCAAGCCATTTTTTTTTCTTTCTTTTTTTTTTTTCTTCCCCCATTGCTCTGTGGATCAATTTGGTGCTCAAATGCCCATTGTAGACACAGTTGGTGGTGGAAGCAGGTCAGCATGGGCACTCAGACCTTCAGGTCTTCACAGCCCCATACGCAGCAAAGTGTGACGCTCTGCGTGTTCCTGACTATAGCAGTGGGAGCTATAGTAGCTCTTGTATTGGAACGGACTTCAGGGCCAGCCTTCGCTTTCCATGTGCATCATTGAGCCTTGGTCTCCCATGTCCTTTTAACCATGGGTTAACCATTTTTGGTATGTCCTGACCACTGCAAAGCAGGAGCACCAAACAAGAGATGTCTTTTTGGAGTTCCTCTGACCATGTCTACTAGATATCACAATTTGTCCCTTCTCAAAGTCACTGCAATTCTAAAATTGCCCTATGTTTTTCCTGCTTCCAACACATCAACTTCAGGGACAAAATGTTCCCACATATCCCACCCACTTCCAGGTGCCATTGTAATGAGATAACCAATGTTACTCACTTCACCTGTCTGTGGTCATAATGTTATGACTGACTGGTTTGTGTGTGTGTATGAGAGAATGTTATATTTATTTTTGTTGTTGTTTTTCCCGCTGCCGCAGGTATTGTGATCAGCTGAAGCTGTCAGACAACACACATGTTTTGCAGCCCTACCTGCCTAATATATTAGAGGGATTAGTGCAATTGGCTACTCAGTTCAGCTCAGAGGTCCTTACTTTGGTGATGGAAACTCTTTGTATTGTATGCACAGTGGACCCAGCTTTCACTACTAGTGCTGAGAACAAGATCTGCCCTCTCACTATTGCCATCTTTCTCAAATACAGCAATGGTAAAGTTAGTCTGCTTTTTATTTTCCTCATTTTATGTCACAGTTCCATAAAGCACTTGTAATTTTTAAAATATGTAAAATGCATTTTTCCTTTTAGATCCTGTTGTGGCATCCCTGGCTCAGGATATTTTTAAGGAGCTGGCTCAGATTGAGCCCTGCCAGGGACCTATGCAGATGCGCCTCATCCCCACACTTGTCAGCATCATGCAAGCACCACCTGATAAGATTCCCTCAGGCCTCTGCTCTGTACGGAACTTTTTTGTCTTTTATTTTTTTATGAGTTGTTATAATGCAGTTTGATTAATCGCTCATTACTGCTTGAACAGACAGCAATTGATATCCTGACCACCGTTGTTCGGAACACTAAGCCACCTCTGTCTGAGATGCTTGTGTGCCAGGCTTTTCCTGCTGTGGCCCAGTGCACCCTTGGCACTGATGACAATGCAACAATGCAGGTAAATGGCTGCATAAACAAATCATTCTTTATAAGAGTCACCAACATGGTAGATGATGGCAGTTGTAACAATAATTCACAAGAAATTATAGTAACTGTTATTAAATAGCCCCAGCATGCCTTATCCTTAAAACCCCTAAAATAGGGTCTGTTTAGAAAAGAGAGTGCATAGTAATTTAATTTTACATTTTTATCAGTACCTACTGAACATAATAATTATGTTAAACATTTATCAAAAAACAAATATCATTGTATGACCACCAACACAACAGATTAAAAAAAAAATTTTCCTCAAAATGTAAAAAAAAGGGTTAGGGTTAGACAGGAAAAGGCTAAATATACCTTCCCTACTTCCCCAGTTGAAGTAATTGGCAGCCAGATTTTACTAACAAAATGTCCAAGATTTGTTCATTATTTGTTTCCCAGCTCTAAAACCATTAACACTATGAATTCTAGCATGACTGAAAATCTTTCTAGTTTACGCCACTTTAAAGTGAGCTGTTTCAACAAGCGACTTGGTGGTGATAACAGACTTTTAAAGTATAGTATCAGCAGAAACACAAACGAGCCACCCTGATATTCTGTGTAGAAGAAACAGAATAACAACAAACATCAAGCTATGTTAGAACAATCCTAGATAAACAAGTCATGGTACCACCATCCAATCTACTCCTGTCAAGAAACTGGCTTAAAAAGGTTTATGTACATTCTTGATATTCTTTAAAATCACTAAGATTTACCCTGCTCAAAGATTTAAAAAGACTTAATAAGCAAGCAGTAAACGAACATTAAAGTAGCACACTTACAGCATTATGATCTAAAGCTGAGTTATAGACAGTTGAAAATTATACACTTTTCTAAATTCAGCGTTAAACTGTCCCTTGTTGACGAAGCAATTTGATTTAAAGTGGTTAGCACACACATACGTTTTCTACCATTAATAAATGGCACCCACTATCTTTACTTACTCAGAGGATAGGATCAAAAAGAGAGTTCTCTTTCAAGCATACGTTTCGGTGTCTCACTATGGGATATGCCCCTTCCGCGTATTCCTCAGAAGCCCTATTACATTACGCCAGACCCAATTGGCTGGCAGGCGTGACGTCGTGTCTGGGAGTAGCCTCTCCCCGTCCGGTATAAAGGGGGCCGCACGACGTCACTTCGCTGTTCAAAAACCTCTTCTCGCTTCACACCAGAAGCCTATCCTTCAAACTTTAGTCACCACGCCATCTTTAGCCTGGATCCTTCATTCGACACTCCAGTCGAGTCTAGGACCGTACATCACTATGGCTGCAGCAACGCAGACCGTTAAAGCTAGGGAAGGAGGAGACGTGCGACTCTGCTTATGCGGGAACAAAATTTCGAGCAAAGACACACACCAGGTCTGCTCGGCGTGTCTTGGGCTGAAACACGCCCAACTAGCGGTCGACAACCCCGGTTCCTGCGAGCACTGCGCACGCTTTACCGCGAAGAGCCTTCGTCGCAGACTAGCACGCCAAGCTAGCCTGTCGGGCTTCGACCCGCTCCTTTCACCTAGCCCCACCCCAGCTGCCATTCCACAGGTATCCATCCCTGCAGAGCTGCCAGCCACGGCAGCCTTATCCTGGGGTGAACAGCTCGACGTCTGCGCACCTCTGCCCTGTGTGCTCAGCACTGACGAGGAGGAGGGCGCGCTCGACTTCGAGGAGGAGGAGCAGTCCGACTTTCTCCTGTCTGAGGAAGAGGAGGACTTCGAAGACTCCCCTTTCCTCCCACCTGTACACTCAGCACAACCCCTTGCCGCGACGGGAACCGCTGAAGCAATGGACGGGGCACCATCCCCGCTTCTTAGCGTGGACCTGCAGGATGTGTGCAAACGCGCCGCAGAGAAGCTAAACATTCAGTGGCCGAACGTAGTAGCGGAGACTGCAAAGTCTCGCTATGAGGGCAAGAGGCTGCCGAGAGCGAAACGGGC